>QRFJ01002313.1:0-180000 GCA_006176705.1 Cocos nucifera
AAAGAGAGGAATTTTTTCTGCATCAACTTCGATCAGAGCTCTGTAGGCTCGTGTGGATGACCTAGACGGCCGGGAAACATTGCGGCTTATGACTTCATTCTCAGACGTCTGGATCAGCAAGTGAACACTAAACTTACTCAGGTAATTAGATCGATCTATAAACTTTCATACCTACATTTAATGCTAGTGTAGATCTAGGTTTTAATTTAATCACCTTTTACTTTTCTTATTTGATTTTGAATTTTAATAATATTCATTCTCTAATCATGTAAATAGATTTGAGAATCTAGGTATTTACATTAATTATTAAATAAATTTATAGATTTAGTTTAAGTCTTTCGCTGTAAGATCTTAAAAAAGTGTTAGATCTAACTTTGAACCCTAGATCCGTTCTTCAATTGGTATCAGAGCCTAGATTCTTATTATATAATTTTTGTATATGTTCTAGATTATTTTTTAGATTAGATCTAATTTGATAATCTTAATTTAAATCTAAATTAAAAAAAAAATAAAATATAAATACTTTTTAGATTTGAGACAGACTGTCATTAAGATTGTCCTGATGTACGGTTTACCCTTCAGTGAATAGGTTGTCCTAGTACGTGTTGATCTAAAATATTAATATTAAAATTTAGATTAGATCTAAGAGATTTTATGATCTGATTAAAAATATTTTAATCTGATTTCAATCATTCATAAATATGTTGAGATTGTGGATTTCTAGGAAAGATTTATGAATTGATATATTTATTTTAAACTTTCAATTACATGAACATGTTTAGATTAGATCTAAAGTAGTTTTATGTTTTTTTACTTGCATATTGATATGAATCAAAACATACAACTAGTTGATAGAACCATATTGTAAAAATATTTTATAAATATGAAAATTATTTTCAAAAAGTCGAACCCAACCCTCAGCCTAAAACTTAATTGAGAATTAAAAAGTTGATTGATTAGGATCTAGGATTGTGAATTGAAGATCCTAAGACACAAATCATAACACATTGGGTTAAATGGATTAGTGAGAATTAGGTCCATTAATTGGGTTAGACCTAGGGTTAGATTAAAGAATGGACTTAATTAGAGAATTGACTAAATATAATCAACTGTTGTCTTAGATTAGGTCAAGAATTCTCTAGATCAATTACAATAATTATAGTTGGTCAAGTTCATGTCTTTAACAAGACCAAAGATGGACTTGATTCTTGGCTATGTGGTCTAGCACGAACTGTTAAGTTGATCTAATTGAAACTAATTAAATCAATTGGTATCTAAGGTAAACTAGACCAATGATTTTTAATTGGCAGCCCGCTTACCTGGCCATTTCTGATGGTGTCTAAGGCTAGCCTGGTAGACCCTTTCACTGATCAAACTTACCTAGCCTCTTAGTGAGATTATATTTTGATCAGATCGCTTAACTACTCATGCTGACCCATGTTAGCTAGGTAAATCAGTTTGACTGATTTAGGTGCTCCTAGACCAGCCTATTAATGGTCTTTCTTAAGCTGACTTGGTGAAGTTAGTGGGAGGATCATGATAAGCTGGTTAATCTGACCTACTCACTTCTATAAATAAATCCTCTAAAATTATTAGGTCCCTAAAATAAAATAGTTATATGATAACTGGATCATAGTCTTCCATTAAAGTGGATGATAATGGGTCCATCAGTTGGATAATCATTGGAGGCCCAAAGGCCTGATGCTTATCGGTTGATGGAATTATCATTCGTTATATGATCTCTTGGATACATCTTTCTAAATGGTGGTCAGGTGGGCCAACTAAAGTTGGGCCTGATCATTCATTGGTTGGATGGGTTAAGTATGGTCATGTTAATGGTTGGACCTAACTAGACCCTTTTTTGAGAAGGCCAAAGCCAACTAATCAGGACCTGAGGCAAAATTTAATTACTAAAAATTATTTAGAGAAACAATTGGTTATGAACCTATCCTTAGATGTACATGGGTGGGCCAACCAAAGTTGGACTTGTGTACAGTCTATGTGGATTCTAGTACCCACTAAGAAATTAGGATAATTCCTCGAATTGGAGGTAGAGGCTACCAATTCGAATAAAATAGTGGAAGAAACCTTTTGATTAAAGTCCAAATCTTTAGATTTAATGAATCAATTACTAATTAGGTTTTGATTTTTCTTTGTGCAGACATAGCCACTTCTCTATCGCTCCGATCATTATTGGACAATGATAAGTTGGTGGGATCCAACTTCAGTAGCTGATACTGAAAGTTGAAGATTGTCCTGGAGCATGAACGGATCCTATATGTGCTGACGGATCCTATACCTAAGGAGTTAGTTGCCAATGCACGTGGAATAGTCAGAGATACTTATCAAAAGTGGCTCAGTGACCAAACCATGGTGCGCTGCATTATGCTGGCTATGATGAGCGATGAGTTCAGTCGCAAGTTTGAGATAGCTCAGCCAAACGAAATGCTCCAAATGTTGGAGGATTCTTTTGGAACACCCAATGACATTGAGTGGCATAAGACTAGTTGTGCCATCTTCAATGCCAGAATATGGGATGGTGCCTCTGTCACTGATCATGTATTGTACGTGATCGAGCTGATAGAGTGCTTGAGCAAGCTCGACTTTTCCTTGCACAAACAACTTGGGAAAGATGCAATACTGAACTCGCTGCCCAGGTCTTATCTCTCATTTCTTACACATTATAGAATGTCAAAGCCTGAAGTGGACTACCATGGGTTACTGGGGTTACTTCAGAACTTTGAGAAGGATCACCAACTCCATAAAGAGTCGATGAACTTAGTGGGAGGTTCATCTTCTCATTCTCGATCCTTTGAGAAAGGGAAGAAGAACAAGAAGAAGAAAGCCAAGAAGGTGCATGTTCATACTAGGACACCTGTGCAAGCTCAGACCCCAAAAAGACCAAGCCCGATAAGAGTCAACCCGAATGCTTCTTTTGCAAGAAGCGGGGGCACTGAAAGAGGAACTGTCCTCAATACATTGCCTTCTTGGATCCGAACAGGCAGAAAAAGAAGCAAGCTATTGCTGAGCAAGGTATTTATATAATAACTTCTTGCAATTTCTCTATTTGTGATATTACTAACTGGGTATTAGATACCGGTAGCTCTTACCATATTTGTAATTCATTGTAGGAGTTGCAAGTCAATAGAAGATTCGAGCAAGTTGAGAGATTTCTGAACGTTAGAGATAGAAGATCAGTTTCAGTTCTAGATTTAGGAATTTTGAAACTTGTATTTGAATCTCATACTGTTGTTCTTAGTGATTATCATTTCTATCATAGTTTCTTTTTAAATATCATTTCTATAGGCCTTTTGGTCATGAATAATTATAAAATTTCATCAAAGAAACAAGTTTGTAATGTCATTGTGAATGATGTTACTACTTTCTGTGGACAATTGAACAATGGTGTATATACATTATCACAACTTGTTAATGTAGTCTATTCTACTGGCAAGCATCCTAGATTAGATAGTGTATCAGATATCTATTTATGGCACTGTAGGCTAGATCATATAAATAAGAACAGGATAAATAGGTTGACTCAAAAGGGGATCCTCGAAGTCAATGATTGTGAATCACTTCCAACCTGTGAGTCCTATCTTCTTGGTAAAATGACTAAGTCACCTTTTACTGAAAAAGATAAGAGAGCCAATGAGCTCTTAGGTCTAGTACATACTGATGTATGTGGACCAATGCGCACAAGTGCCAAAGGTGGATATGTCTACTTCATCACTTTCATAGATGATCTATCCAAATATGGATATATCTATCTGATGAAATTTAAGTTGAATTCTTTTGAAATGTTCAAACGATTCCAAAGTGAAGTAGAAAAATAAACTAAAAAGAGTATTAAAACTCTTTGGTTTGACCGAGGAGAAGAATACCTTTTTGGTGAGTTTCTCATATATCTAGGAGAGAATAAAATTTTCTTCCAATGGACTCCTCTTGGAACACCACAACATAATGGTGTGTCTGAAAGGAGGAATCGGACTCTGTTAGACATGGTCCGATCTATGATGAAATTTGCCAGCTTGTCGATATCCTTCTGGGGATATGCACTCGAATTGGCTTGTTATCTATTAAATAGGGTTCCAAGTAAGTTTGTAGTTCAAATTTTATATAAGATATGGACAGAGCGTAAGCCAGCACTTTCACACCTTAGGGTTTGGGGGTGCCCAACTTATGTCAAATGGTTAGTTACAGACAAACTTGGACCTAGGTCTGATAAGTGTACATTCATAGGGTACCCAAAAGAGACCAAAGGATACTATTTTTACCATGCTGATGAACAAAAGATGTTCGTCAGCCTTAGGGCAACCTTTTTGAAAAAGGAGTTTCTTGATGAAAGAACTATTACCTTTAAGATTGAACTTGATGAAGTTCAATAAGTAGAAAGTCCGACACAGAATGTTGAACCTAAGTCGGATTTGATCAGAGCAGATCCGAAGCCTAGTGAACCCACACCATTAAGGCGATCCAGCAGAGTACCCCACCATTCGAACAGATACTATGGATTCTTGGTCCAGGATGGTGATCCCATCAAACTCGATGAGAACGATGAGAACCCGATCACTTATATGGATGCAATGCAGAGATCCGACTCTAAGAAATGGCTAGAAACCATGAGATCTGAAATGGATTCCATGAAGGTCAATGATGTATGGACATTAGTTGATCCACCTGAAGGGGTTAAACCCATCGAGTGTAAATGGATCTTCAAAAGGAAGAGGAGCGCAGACAAAAAGATGGAGATCTATAAAGCCCGTCTGGTTGCCAAGGGGTATCATCAATGCTATGGTATTGACTATGATGAGACGTTCTCTCCTATGGTAATGCTCAACTCCATTCGGATCATGCTTGCCATTACTGTCCATATGGACTATGAGATCTGGCAGATGGATGTGAAGATAGCTTTCCTAAATAGAAAGCTGACCAAAGAGGTGTATATGATACAACCTGAAGGATTTACATCCATAGATGAGTCCAAGGTGTGCAAGCTTCAGAGATCCATTTATGGATTGAAGCAAGCATCTCGGAGTTGGAACATGCATTTTGATAAAGTGATCAAAACATATGGCTTCATTAAGAATGGAGAAGAATCCTGCATTTATAAATGGACAAATGGTCCAACAGTGGTATTCCTTATTTTGTACGTGGATGATATTCTCTTAATTAGGAATGATATCACCGCACTACAAGAAATAAAAGTCTAGTTGTCATCACAATTCTCCATGAAGAACTTGGATGAAGCATCCTACATCCTAGGAATGAAGATCTATAGGGATAGATCTAAAAGGATGCTTGGTATATCCCAATCCACGTACATAGAAACTATGCTGAAAAGGTTCAGCATGGAGAATTCCAAAAAGGGCTATCTTTCGATAGACCAAAAAATTTCTCTCTCTAAGAAGGATTGTCCGATAACTCCTGAAGGGAGAGAGCATATGAGTAGAATTTCATATACTTCGGTAGTGGAGTCTATTATGTATGCAACGACATGTACGAGATCAGATGTAGCATACTCACTAGGAGTAGTGAGTAGATACCAGTCTGATCCTAGAGAAAATCACTGAAAGGTGGTTAAAATCATCCTTAAGTATTTGAGAAATACTAAGGACCAATGGTTGGTTTATGGTGAGTCAGATCTGAAGCTTGTGGGGTTTATAGACTCCAGCTTTCAATCTGATCATGATGATAGTAAAAGTGTGTCGGGATATATCTTTACTCTAAATGGTGGAGCCATCTACTGGAAAAGTCAAAGCAGCACATAGTGGCTGACTCTGTTTGCAAAGTAGAGTATATGACAGTATTAGATGCAGCAAAGAAAGCTGTGTGGCTGAGGAAGTTCATCACCGAGCTCGGAGTAGCACCCTCTGATGTACTCTACTTTCATGGTGGAATCTGCTATCACTGTCTGCTTGAAACTCTTCCAACTGACAGCACCACCATTACACACAAACAGACTCCCAGATGTCGACTTTCGATCATCTATATTGGACATAAAATCTGAGTCTGTATACTCCTGAACTTGGAGTTCTCCATTACCAAAAATCAACAACATATCCTTAGTTCTTCTCAAGTACTTAAGGATATATTTCACTGAAGTCCAGTGTTCTTCATCTAGATTCGACTGATATCTACTCATGACACTCACGGCATGAGCTATATCAGGTCATATACATAACATGGCATACATGAGGCTCTCTATTGCTGAAGCATAAGGGATCTTGCTCATGTGTTCTATCTCCTCAGGTGTGCTAGGGCACATCTTCTTGGAAAGATGAATGCCATGTTTGAAGGGTGTCAAACCCCTCTTAGAGTTTTTCATACTAAACCTCTTTAGCACTTCCTCTATTTACATCTTCTATGAATGTCCTAGCATCCTATTTGGTCTATCTCTATAGACCTTAATTCCTAGAATAAAGGATGCTTCTCCTAGATCTTTCATGGAGAATTCTTTGGATAACCATATTTTAACTATGGTCAACATGGAAATATCATTCCCAATAAGGAGGATATCATCCATGTACAATACGAGGACGGCAATAGCACTCCTACTGACATTTTTGAAGATACATGGTTCTTCCTCGTTCTTGATGAAATTAAATAATTTGATTACATCATTAAAATGAGTATTCTAACTTCGAGATGCTTGCTTAAGTCCATATATGGACCTTTGCAACTTGCATACTTTGTGATCAGCATCACTGGATGTGAAACCTAGCAACTGTTTCATATAGATATCTTCCTCAAGGTATCCATTTAAGAATGTCGTTTTTACATCCATTTATCATATTTCATAATCAAAATAGACTGCAATAGCAAGCAATGTGTGGATGGATTTTAGCATAGCTACTGGTGAAAAGGTATCTTGATAGTCAATGCCTTTGCGTTGATTATAACCTTTTGCCACTAATCAAGCTTTGAATGTCTCCACATTTCCATCTGCACCAATCTTTCTCTTGTATATCTATTTACACCCAATAGGTACTATATCTTCTGATAGATCTACCAAGGTCTAAACTTAGTTTGAGTGCATCGAGTCAATTTCTAACTTCATTGCCTCTAACCATTTCTCAGAGTCGATATCCGATATCGTCTCATCATAGATTTTGGGATCATTACCATAAACCCCATTACCTACGAGGAACATTTCCTCTACTTTGAAATAGTTTCTAAGTACCTCTCAGGGGGGCGGAAATTTTTTTTCGATCTACGAGGTGGAGGAGGTAGTAATTGTATTGGCTCAACCTGATTTAGTTCCATTTGGTCCTTAGCTCGTTGCTCTTGTGAGACTTTCTCCTCGAGCTTGATCTGCTTTCCAATGCCGCCATCTTGAATAAACTATTTTTCAAGAAAGATGGCATGTCGACTCACAATCATATTGTGATCTTCTAGAATGTAGAAATAATATCCTAATGACTCTTTAAGATATCCTATGAATTGAGCTCTAAAGGACCTATAGTCTAACTTGTCCGCTTGTTGTCTTTTAACATGAGCTGGACAATCCCAAATTCTAAAATGACTCAGACTTGGTTTCTTACCATGCCATATCACATACGGTGTGGTAGAAATAATTTTAGAAGGAACCCTATTCAGTAAGTATATTGCAGTTAACAGACTATGTCCCCAAAGAAAATCAGAAAGATCTGTGAAGCTCATCATGGATCGAACCATATCTAATAGGATCCAATTCCTCCATTCTGAAATCCCATTGAGTTGAGGTATTCCAGGTGGAGTCCATTGAGAGATTATGCCATTTTGCTTGAGATAGTCAAAAAAATTTTGACTAAGGTATTCACCTTCTCGATTTGATTGAAGAACCTTAATGGGTTTTTCAGTTTGCTTTTCTACTTCATGTTTAAATTCCTTAAACTTTTCAAAAGCTTCAGACTTGTGTCTCATAAGATACACATATCCATACCAAGATAAATCATCGATAAAGGTTATGAAGTAGACAAAGTTGCCTCTAGCCGGCACATCAAATGGGCCACACACATTAGTATGTACTAGGGCAAGTAGATCCAGGGCCCTTTCTCCATGTCCTACAAAAGGGAGCTTAGTCATTTTGCCATGAAGACAAGATTCATAAATTGGATATGATTCGAAAGTCAACGGACTCAATAGTCTGATTTTTTCTAATTTGTTAATCCTATCTTCTGCTATATGACCTAGTCTTAGGTGCCATAGATACCTATCATTTGGACTATCCCTAGGTCATTTTGTTCTTATGGCATTCACCTTTTGCTCCATATTAAAAATAGATACATCAATATATAACTGGTAAAGACCAATAATAAGGAAACCACTTATAATTTTTTTTTTCATCTTAAGAAAACTAATTACATAGCCTTCTAGTGCTAAGCATGAAACAGAAATCAAATTCCTATTTGCTGCAGGCACATAATAACAGTCCTTTAATACTAAGTCTAAATTAGATGGTAGTCGAAGAGGATATGTTCTCATGGCCATAGCAACAACCCTTGCTCCATTTTCAATGCATAGGATCATCTCACCATCTCTCAGCCTCCTACTACCCTTAAGACCCTACATGGAAGTACACAAATGAGCACTAGAACCAAAGTCAAGCACCCAACTGGATGCAAAAGAAATCATAAGGTTAGACTCAATAACGAGCATACCTCCAGAAGGACCTGCCTCCTTATTCTTCAGGGTGGCCAAGTAAGTAGGGCAGTTTCACTTTCAGTGGCCGTTAGTATTGCAATGAAAATACTTTTCTTTGTTAGCGGCCTTCTTCTTCAGCTCTGCCTTCTTTTTCTTTCCTCCTTCCACCTTCTGTCTTTTCATAGACTTTTTCTTCTTTTCAAAAGACTTTCTCTTGAAAGAAGTTCGTTCCATAGCAAGCACTAAGCCTTTAAAATCTTTTATGAAAAGCTCAACAGTAACCAGTATATTCATAAGCTCAGCCAGAGAATTTTGAAGTTTATGTATATGGTAGTTCATGATGAACTGTCCATATGCATCAGTCAAGGATTGCAGAATTATATCATTCTGCATATCCAAATCCAACTTCACTCTAAGCTTCTCAAGCTCTTCCAAATCTTGGATCATCATCAGACAATGATCTTGGACTGACTGCCCATCACGTATTTTAGCCTTGAATAGTCGTTAGTGACTTGATACTTGGCTGTGTGACTCTGTTCACTAAACATCTCTTGTAGGTGAGCCAACATTTGGGAGGCAGTCCTGATATCTTCATTGTTGATGCTGAAGCTCATCAAACATTGAGCCCAACATGTAGTATCTGACCTTGTTATCTTCGTTCGTTTACTTGTCAAGAGACGTTCTCTGTTCAACGAATGGACGAGCTGGTAAGGTGGGGGGTCTTGGTCCAATACATGAGTTAACTTCTCAAAATTCAAAATGATTTTGAAGTTCCAGAGCTATTCCTTGTAATTAGGTTCGGTCAGTCTATGGGTGTCCAGGATACATGCTAGTAGGTTGGAGGTAGATATTTTTCTATAGAGAGTTAAAATTTTTAGTTAGATATTATAATTAAGACTTGACCAATTTATTTAAAAATTTTATTTTTTAAATAAATTAGCTCACTTTTTTTTTTGGATCCCTGCACTTCCTCAGTAGAGATACAAAAATTTTCATGTTTAATGATTTCTAGTGGATGGGGCGATCCCACCAACTGACTCATCATCTCACCTAATAGTTATTAGTGATGGGTTAGCCAATGGGTGAACAACTCTTGTTCAATGATTCTCTAATCATGATGCACCCAAACCTGATCTCTAATTCATGAATCTCACCATGCCTGAAATATTGATCCACTCTTTAGTTAAGTCAGACCCACATTTGCATAGATTGGATTTCTAATTAGATCTCTCACCATATCCAAAATATTGAGCCCAAACCATCCTCCAGCCTATAGCATCCAATGCCTAATAGACATGGTTGCATCTTTCTAGTGTAACTAAACCACTATATCCAGCCGAGAACAATCAACCCCGAAAAGGACCCGCACATCTACAATGGTGGAAGACCTTAGACTTAATCTTTTCTTAGAAAGATTTGATTTAGGTCTCATTAAACTAGACTTACAATAGCCATAACAATTATGACTAACCTAGTGGCATGGGTTAGCTCGGATTATTAACCATCTTAGATCAGGACTGGATCGACAAATATGGCCAGGTAAGTGAGATCGATGGAAGGGATATGCCATTAACTCGACAAGAATGCATTCGAGTCGAGTAGCTTCCAATTAAAAACTAGTCGATCATATCTACCAAACTAACCTTAGACAATAAATTGTTGAGTCAGAATCAATCAGGTTATCCTACAATCCAGTCTCTAACCACTGAGTCTAATTAGGTCCTAACTTGATCGATCACTCACGTGTTTCAATCTTTATCCAGACTTAATCCTATTAGGCTGGTCAATTTAAGCACTCTTGATTCCATCTAACCAACTCTTGATTCAATTTGATCAACCGCTTAGACCTAATTGAGCTACCCCAGTTCGAACCCAATTTTATGAATATGTCTTAAATCTAAAAATTCTTAATTTTTAGACTTAACATATTTCACAATCTTAATTCTCAATTAAGTTTAGGGTTCACAAATAAAACATGTAAATAAAATCCTAGGATTTCAGGATCTAGAATTTTGTAGAAAATATGTTTTTGGATTTCTAATTAAGGATGAACGCGCAACACCCCTACACATCATAAGAACACCCCATTGAATGGAAGGAGAGGGCATTTAAATCCTACTTTGTTCTTATGATCGAACGGCCAAGGAAAATGCCTTAATCAGAAATATGAAAATTATAAAACTAGTTAGATCTACATCTTATATCTCATATATAAAAATTGATCTAACTATAAACATATTTTGCATACATCTTATGTATCATATCATGAATATTTTCAGATCTAAATTATCTCATGGTCATCTAAAAAATTAAATTTAAATTAATCATATCAAAATAAATTCTATTCTAGATAATTATGTAGAACTATTTTACAACTAGTCTAAACATGCATTCATCATATCTCATATAAACCAAAAATTAAATAATTTTATTTTTTATTTTTTAGATATTATTATAATATTTATAATATTAAAAAATAGTAAATAAATAGATCTAAAAATTATAACTTAATTAAATTAAATTATGATCATGCAAGACTATACATAGAATAATTCTATTCTACAATTAGTCATGCATCTTGTACAACTTAGATTAAAATTATTTAATTTTTAATTTTTCTAATTTTAGATCTAATCACATCTCATGTGACATCCAAAATCACCTAATTATTAGATTAAAAATAAATTAAAATTAGATCTAAATTATTTATGAAAATCTAGCTTTGATACCAGTTAAAGGAAAAATCCTATTTTTTGGGTCAGGTTCGTTCAGATTTAATTTGACCAAGAGAAATATTTAAAAAAATTTTCTCTTAGATCTAAATTAGATTTGATACTTTTTAAATTTAATTTAATGAATCTAATAAAATAAATTAAATTAAATTAAATTAGATTTAATTTATACCTGGTCTTGGGTAATCTTATTACACTATGATATCCTGCTAATTTTCTAAGGTTCTGGATGCAGCCACGCAATCGCCTGACCTCTATCAGTATCCACTCAAGTAGAATCTAGAGATCTTCTCCTTCTTAATTTTTTCTTCAAAGATCATATCTGGATCTGATCTTGAAGATCTTCAAAATAATTTTTGAAGATCCGACGTCGTCTCTTGCAGCAGTGCTGCCTTCTTCTTTTCTTGTCACATTTCTCTTGCCTGGATCGCACCAAACTTGAGCCTAAAGCCTCTTGGGCATGGAGAGGAGAGAGAGGATCAGAGGTAGGCATGGAGAAGAGGGGAGAGGGCTATGTGGCATGGCCAAGGGGAGACCTCTCTCAAACCTAGGCGCAGACAAAGTTTATATAGATCCTGCTGCACCATGCAATGCCACATCATCCCGATCAATCGCGTCACTTCATGCAATTAGATCTAAATTTGATTATTGGGATGACATCATCTGATCCAATCAGATGAGCGCCCCTCTCAAACATCCTTAGGTAACGCCAAGATTGGTCAAAGTAGAGTCTTTGGCATCACCTTGTTTGATATCATGAAGCAACCTGGAGTCCCATCTATATGGGACTTTAGGCATCCCCCCTCCTTTCCTCTTTCTAGTAGGGGACAAAGGTCAAATCTCTCTCCTATGGGTGCATGACACATGGGCAGATGTCTAAGTGTCAAAGGTCAACATTTGATCAAAGTCAAAAGACAAGAATTAGTAGGTGACAAAAAATGGCAAGTGTTGTCTCAAATTTATCTCATAAATTAAGATAACTCTTTTCTGACCTAGACAAACTCCAGTCAGATCAAGTAAAGGTACCTGAGTGAGGCCAAATATATTTGGCTCAATTGAGACAACTTTTGATGATTGTTTAAGGAGAACATTAGGCTCAATCATGTGCTAGCACAATTTTCTTGAACCTAATTGAATCTAATTCAAATCAATTGAACTGGGTTAGTCCAATTGATAATATCCAGATCCAAACCCTTGTTTGTATCATCCAGTTAGGTTCAATTTTGTATGATAATGAGATATGTCATGATCTCTATCATCGACATCATTGAAACGCCTTCCGATGGATCAGAACTTTTTTGATTCAACAACTAGAATGATCGATCATCTAAATCATTCTAATTGCTCCCAAAATCTACTAGTGACACCTAGCAGTATATGGTGGCAATCCATTAGAACTAAAAATGAACCTCTTGGTGTAGTTACCTGTATGATTAAGTTCTTCTATCTTAAGCTCCGATCGGATTAGGGTTAAGGTGAACTCGTCAAACCCTAATATCCATCATATGAATTAATCATTCGATTCAAATCCAATGTGAAAATATTAATAAAAACTCTTTCTACCATTTCACTCCGCCATGGCCATGGACTTATGGATTTGATTCTCATCATCATCATAGGGCTACTTTTCATCTACCAAGGTAGATAGATTTCCTTTTAGTGCAAACCAATTCCTATAATGAATATGCTATAGCCAACATACACCTCGGGATTCCAAATGGCTAGGAGATCGAGTCATGGTGTAGTCAAACTATAATACCCTCAAGGTGAACTATCGATGCACCTCAGGTCAAAGAACCAGACACACCAGTATAGCTTCGAGCTAGTCATCGATGAGAAGGTAGACTTTTGAATGACTGCTCGAGGTGGTCACACTCAGTGTCCTCGTTCTCTAACAAGTACCTATACTCTCACTTCAGTGTCTCTACACCGTAGACTCAAGACTCATCTACTATAAAGAAGCAATTGTACACCAACCTTTCGAATCAGCCACCATCCTCATGATGATCCTATGGTCAGGAGCATTTTATGAGTTAATAATAAAAATTCATATCTTAAATTTTCAACTCTTGAAAATAAGAATTATCATTACCATTAACTCAAGGGATGTATCATAGACACTAAATACACATTGTGATAGAAAATAACCCATTTTATTATTTATAGTCAAAATTATAATTTTATCCTTAGAAGTATATAGCAAGTGTCAGCTAATTCTGACTTCTAAGGCACACATATCTAACAGTGGGTGTATTGCAAAGCCCGAATGACATATGCCGAAAAGCAAAGGTACCATAGGGGCAAGTTAAGATAGTCTTTTCTTGGTCATCCAGAAATACAGATACTTGATTATACCCTAAATAACTATTGGCGCAGTCACCATGGCATCATCTATCTTTGATACCAATTGTAAGGAATCATGGTACCACTTAAACGTCAATCCTCTCCTGACATCACAAGCCCTGATACCATGTTGTGAATGCCCCTGATCTTTAGCATGGATATGGAGAGACCTTTTGTTCTCTAAGGGCAGCATACCACATATCATCACCTAGATCTATGCTGGGGTGCCTCCCTCCTTGGGGTTGAGGGAGGTGCCCTCTCTCTCTAAAGCTTCTTCAAGGAACTAGGGCAACAACACTAGAGAGAAGAGAGAAGAGAGATTAAAGGAGAAAAGATCTGTATTGATTACTCTCTTTTTAACCCTAATACAATCTATATATTTATACATAGCCATTAGGCCAGATCAAAAATTTTTCTAGCTAATTCAATACATGAAAGAACTCACCAAGCCCATGTACATCCATATCTTCTATGCTCTCATCCCCTGAATCTAAACCCGACCCATACATGAGTTAGCCCCCTTAAAACCTCTCAAACTAGGCCTTAAGACTCCTAGGATAAGTCCCTATCCCAGCCCCAAATAGACCCTCGTGTAGCTCTACCTGTGGATTGAGCCAGCTCAGTTTCAGCACTGAGCCAACTAATCTGAGATTGGGTTGGCTTAGTTTCAGATTGAGTCAACTTAGTTGCATGCCAGCCTGCAGTCCCGAATGCGTTCATCTTTGTTTGGCCTGTGCACTGAGACTTAGCCGATCCAATCTTGGACTGAGCCAACTAATCTATAGAAAAGTTTTTTTCTACAGTCTTCATGCTCCAGCTTTGGTTCCTTGCTCCGGCTTTGGTTCTTTGCTCCATCTTGTGTTCCAGCTCTCTGAAGCACCAATCAAGCCCCTTAAGGCTCTTAACACTTGAACCTTGAGCCCGTGGAGGGCTAAACACCTCCTCCACCCTAGGATAACTCCTATCCTAGCACAAGAACCACTCCTATCCTAGTCTTCCAGAGTCAACACCCTGACTCCTTTCATGATCTTCCAAGGCTTGGAAGCACCACAAATCCTCACAATCTTCACCTTGGTGCTCCCAAGCCTTGGCAAACCCTTAGCAATGCTCTCCTGCATGATCCCACTATTGCTATGCGTCCTGACAGCCTATTATGCAAACATCGCCTCCGCTATTCCTCTTCAGCTACTGTACACCCTTGAGGCCTTTGGGATGACTACTTCCATAGTTGAAGCCTTGGCTTGCTTATTAGCACCATCCTAGAATTGTAGGATCTCTTCTGCTTAGTAGCTACATCACCTTCTCTAGACTTTCCTAGAGAACCTACAACATTTCTATACTAGCACATGCTGTACCATCTAATACAATCTCCTCAGAACTATGCTTATCCACCTGCATATGCCGCACCATCTGGTACTATGCATCACCAGTGCTGGTGCTAGGATATCGATTCTCTTGCATCCCTCCGCTCTGAACTCATGCCAAATTTTCTCTCCACTTGTGAAGCCACCACTTTAGAGCTCCACCTGATCTAAAGTCCATCGGATGAAGTAGAAGAATCTGACTTTGTCACTGAGTCATCCGAGGCCAACCATCCAATGCTACACTACTGAGCCTGCCGCTGCACCCCGTACACCATCACTATCCCTTCGAACCCTCCACACTTTGCGGCCCTCTTTGAAGTCATATCAGATACCCCCACAACCCATGAGCACCTCCAAAACATACAGGAGCTCATCCAACTTCTCTAAATCTAGTGATTGAATCCTAGAAAATTCCATCCTAGTCTTCTCCTCTTCTGTCCCTACACCAGCCATCACTTCAGTTACATCTGGAGGAACTTTAGCTCAAATCCTATCCTAAGCTCAGACCAACCTATCTCATCTTGAGGCTTCTGAGACTCCCTAGCTCTCTCTAAGACTTGCTCTCGATCTCCCTAAGATCCCTCCTGACACTTTCTACTGAGATATCTTCCTCGACTGCTGCACCGTTGAGCCTCTTTTAACCCCATGCCTCCAGGAAAGCACTACTATAGCACCCCACAGCTCTCTGCCTCATCTCGACATCGCCTCTTCATAGGTATCTAGGTCCTCTCTTGCTGTACGTAAACCATCCTCCACCTAAACCACAACTCTTCCTGATGCACTTGTAGAAGAAACTTGATCCAGGACACTCCCGACTGCTAGATGCCCCTGGCGCTTCCTGAGACCTCCTGGTGAAGAAAATAGTGCAGGGTTTGCCATGCTACTTTCAAAAAATATTTTAAAAATAGCAATGATGCAGCAAAAAATAATTAATCTAATTAATTATCTTTTAATCATATCAGATTATTTAACCCTGCACATTAGGATCTAAACATAACATGCATGCATACATCAATAGATCTAAAAATAAAACTATGTAATAAACTATTTACTACATCTACGTATTCAAAATATAATATCTTTTCATGGATAGTTGATCACCATAATCTAAATTCATTAAATAATGCTTTGGTATCATGTCATAGCTGCACACATGTTCGGCCTCTATGGTTGATCCACACAGAGCTCCAAGTCCCGATCAGCCCCACTGGAGTGCTAGCTCCTCGTCGGGACCTTCCATGGCTGATCATGTTCGATCCAATTGATTGTATATATTTTAATTTCTTAAATATTCTAAAAAATTAGAACATAAATATTGGAAGATGATGAAGATGTGTTTCAAATTTGGTGGTGATCCAAATCTCACAGCACTCGATCTCTCCACTCGAACCTAGATTCCCAAATCTAGGATTTCACTCGGCTCAAAAATCCTGACATACTAAAAATCCTATCATGCCCTCTCTGTATGGAGTTTTTCTATGAAATAAGTTTTTATGGAAAGATAACTATTAGATCTATAATCTATATTTAGATTATATCTAAAAATAAAATATTCTTAGAGGTAAAAATTATAAGAGAAGAGAGGCATAAAGGAAAAGAAAAGTGTTATAGGATCCTGTTCACCTTCACTCTGAGATTGCTTTTGCCTAGAAGTGATGCCTAAACACTCTAAACTTTTTACCACATAATACTAACCCCTTCTCCTACATGTACAAAAATTTTCATAATTTATTGACGTGAATACCATGAGAAAACCATGTGAAAAATAATAAGGGTTGAGTGGTTGAGAGGTTTTAACCACTCACTTAATTTCAAAAATCAAATGAGCCTCTTATCCTTATCCAACGCCCCCTCCCTTGTGTTTAACATGCAGAAGGACTCTCCTTCTATGTGCACATTTTTATTTCTCAAAAAATATTTGACAAACAAAAGGGAGGGCATGGGAAGCAGAGTGGAAAAGTCAAAAATGGTGGGCGCATGGGAGAATTTGAATTCAAACTTCATTTGACTTGGTCCTAATTGGTTTCAACCAAACCAATTAATTTAGATCCAATTAAATCAGGTTAAACTCAACCAAATTAGACTTAGTCTAATCTAATAAAATTCTAATCAAATTAAAAATTAATTAGATCTACGTCCTGATCAAATCAGGATCAAAACTCCCATAGCGATTAGGTCATCTCATGACCTGATCGAGTCAAATCCAATCGAATCAAATTCAATCAAACTTGATCTAATCCTCATCACTCAATCAAATTAAGCTAATTAGAAATTAAATTACTAGTTAATTCTTCAAAAAATATCTGAGTCCAAATTGAATGGGTTACTGGGCAATAGAGTCCTATCAACATGAAACTCTTGAAGAGTCCTAAATCAGTGGGACTCTTGAACCCAGTGTCCCAAACGAATCGAACTTATGATTATAGAGTTCCAGACTAGTGAAACTCTTGATCAGAGAGTTCTAGATGAGTAGGACTCAGAGTTTCAATCCAGTAGGACTCAGAGTCATAGAGTCCTAGTCCAATGGGACTTTTGACCATAGTGTCCTAGACCAATGGGACTCTTGATCAGAGAGTCCCAGATAAGTAGGACTCAGAGTCTCAGTCCAGTAAGACTCTTCATCATAGAGTTCCAGTCTAGTGGAACTCTTAACCATAGAGTTTCAGACCAATGAAACTCTTGATCAGCCATCAGATCAGATAGAAACTCGTAATGTGTGTGACCCCACAGGTCCGAACCTAAGTCGGTAGTACAGAAACCAATTTCTATACTAATTGAAGTGACCATCTAGCAATGGTACCCGATGTTCGAATAGGTCGAATAATTGCAATCACAATATTCAGAACCTACGTGAATATGGTTACCGTATAATTCATCCCTATGATCTCTATGAAATAGATGACTCAGGGTTAGACTATCAATCCTAGAAAATACATCCATGTCGTGTCTTAATGTAATTAGTTCCTTGACTCCTCACAAGACTATCCTAGCCAAGGTTTTACTAAATTGAAATACAATTGAACACAGCTCCTAAAATCAGGAGTGGTCAATCCCATCTTGATACATGCACCGACTCTATAAGTACTTGACTGTACCCAAAAATCTTCCATCACTAAATTAGAAATTCAGATAGTTCGGCACCAAAACACAGTGAGTACTTGGAAGTCATCGTGGTGATCTCAGGTCGGAGGGACATTTATACCCGTATTCCATCAAACCTAATCTTGACAGGAGAAAAGCCCCAAAGTTGGTCACGTTCAGTGCAGATGTACCCATACATCTCACTTGGATGCCATATCAGTGTCTCAACACTCCTTGGTTATGAGGACAACCAATCTATATGGTACACAACAATCTATACTTGATAAATATTGTCATCCTAGATAACAACGTATCATTTAGTTATGAACTATTTAAGGACTAAATGACAAATCCTCCTTTGTCGAATCTAGATAGTCCTAAGGACTTCATCACAACACAGGAGTTCATTAGAAGACAACAAAATTTATGATGAAAAATGTCAAAATAACTTTTATTAATTTATAATTCATATATAATTATAAATATATTGTCCAATCATCAATAGACTAATGATTGGCTTTGGGACACATTTCCAATAATCTTCCACTTAGACTAAAGCCAATCGGTGTAGTATCTAATACCTATCTTCGACTTAAAGTTGTCGAACTCCTTCACCACAATAGCTTTAGTGAATGGGTCAGCTTGGTTCTCCTTCCCATCGATCTTTTGAAGGTCGACGTCACCTCGATCTATAATCTCTCGGACAAGATGGTAGTGGTGCAGAATATGCTTCATCCGCTGGTTGCCTTTGGTTCCTTCATCTGAGCAATGGCTCCAGAGCTGTCGCAATAGAGCAGAACTGGACCATTAAGGGAGGGTGCTATTTTGAGCTCGGTGATGAATTTTCTTAGCCACACCACTTCTTTGGCAGCATCTGATGCAGCGACATACTCCACCTCATAAATTGAATCAGCCATAGTATGCTGCTTGGAACTATTCCAATAGATGGCCCCACCATTAAGGATAAATATGTATCTCGACACACTCTTGCTATCATCATGTTCGGACTAAAAACTAGAGTCTATGAACCCCACAAGTTTTAAGTCTGATTCACCATATACAAGCCACTGATCCTTAGTATTTCTTAAATACTTTAGGATGGTTTTAACAACCTTCCAGTGATTCTTCCCAAGATTAGATTGGTACCTACTCACTACACCTAGTGAGTATGCCACATCTGATCACGTATATGTCATGGCATACATTATAGAACCCACTATTGAAGCATATGGTATTCTATTCATACGCACTCTGTCTAGAGGTGTTGTTGGACAATCCCTCTTTGAAAGAGAAATTCCATGGCCCATCAGTAGATAGCCTTTCTTGAAATTTTTCATGCTGAACCGTTTCAGCACAATGTCAATGTACATGGACTGGGACAATCCAAGCAACCTTTTAGATCTATTTCAAAAGATCTTCATCCCTAGGATGTAGGAAGCTTCTTCCAGATCTTTCATGGAGAACTGTGATGATAGCTAGATCTTTATTCCTTGTAATGCAGGGACATCATTTTCGATTTAGAGAATGTCATCCACATACAATATTAGGAATACTATTGCTGGACCATTAGTCCATTTGTATATGCAGGACTCTTCTTCATTTTTAATGAAGCCATATGTTTTGATTGTTCTATCAAATCGTATGTTCCAGCTCTGAGATGCCTGCTTCAGTCCATAAATGGACCTTTGAAGCTTACACACCTTAGATTCATCTATGAATGTGAAACCTTCAGGTTGTATCATATACACCTCTTCATCCAGCTCTCCATTCAGGAAAGCTATTTTCACATCCATCTGCCAAATTTCATAGTCCAAATGGATAGTTATAACGAGCATTATTCGAATAGATTTGAGTATTGCCATAGGACAGAACGTCTCATCATAGTCAATACCATAATATTGACGATACCTCTTGGCAACCAGATGGGCTTGATAGGTCTCCACCTTTCCATCTGCGCCTTTTTTTCTTTTGAAGACCCACTTACACCCTATGAATTTTACCCCTTCGGGTGGGTCAACCAATGTCCATGCATCATTGACCTTCATGGATTCTATTTCGAATTTCATGGCCTCAAGCCATTTCTCAGAGTTGGATCTCTGCATTACATCAATAAGGTGATTGGGTCCTGATCGTTCTCATCGAGTTCGATAGGATCCCCGTCCCGGACTAGAAAACCATAGTATCTATCCGGTTGATGTGGTACTCTACCAGATCTCCTTAAGGATGCTTCTATAATAGGTTCTGGGTCTGATCTAATCAGATCTAGCTTAGGTTCAATAACTTATGTCTGTTCTTTCACCTATCGTACTTCATCAAGTTCGATCTTGGAGGCATTAGTTCCTTCACCAAGGAACTTCTTTTCTAAAAAGACTGCCTTAAGGCTAACAAACACTTTTTGCTAATCAACAAGATAGAAGTAGTACCCATTGATTTCTTTTGGGTAACCTATAAAACTATACTTATCAGACCTAGGTCCAAGCTTGTGTGTCATCAAACGTTTGACATAGGCCGGACACCCCTAAACCCTAAGGTGTAAATGCATTGGCTTACGCCCTATCCATATTTCATATGGTGTTTTATTAATAGATTTACTCGAAACCCTATTTAGAATGTAACAAGCTAACTCGAGTGCATATTCCCATAGAAAGATTGGCAAACCAGCAAATCCCATCATGGATCGAACCATGTCCAACAGGATCCGATTTCTTCATTCAGACACACCATTATGTTGTGGTGTTCTAGGAGGGGTCCATTGGGAGAAAATCCTGTTCTTTCCAAGATATGTCAGAAACTTATTAAAAAGGTACTCACTCCTTCGGTCAGACCGAAGAGTTTTAATACTCTTTCCAATTTACTTTTCTACCTCATTTCAAAATAGTTTGAACATTTCAAATGACTCCGACTTATGCTTCAATAAATAGACATACCCATACCATGATAGGTTGTCTGTGAAGATTATGAAGTAGAAATATCCACCTCTAGCACTTGAGCTCATGGGTCCACATACATCCAAATGTACTAAACTCAAGAGTTCAGTGGCTCGTTCACCTTTTCCAATAAAAGGTGACTTGGTCATCTTACCAAGAAGACAGAACTCACAGGTCGGAAGTGACTCACAATCACTAACCTTAAGAATTTCTTCTTGAGCTAACCTGTTAATTCTATTCTTGTTAATATGACCTAGCCTACAGTGCCAAAGATAGACATCAGACACATCATTAATTCTAGGGCATTTACTAAAGGATTGAACCACGTTAACAGGCATAAAAAGTAAATAAATTTCATTATTCAATTGTCCAATCAAAATTATAACACCATTCAAAATGACATTACAAAATTTTTCTTTAATTGATATTTTAAAACCATTCATGGTCAAAAGGCCTATAGAAATGACATTCAATAAGAAAGTTGGACAATAATGATAGTCATTAAGAATAACTTTATTTGAATTGATTACAAGGTTCATGATTCCTAAAGCTAGAATTGGAACTTGTCTTCCATCTCCAACGTTCAGGAACCTCTCGCCTTGATCAAATCTCCTACTAACCTGCAAGCCTTGCATAGAATTACAAATATGATAAGGATTTTCAGTATCTAATACCCATGTAGTAGAATCAAATAAGAAAAAATTGCAAGGTGTTATTATATAATTTCCTTGCCCAGTAACCACTTGCTTCTTCCTCAGCCTGTTCGGATTCAGGGAGGCAATATACAGAGGACAGTTCCTCTTCCAGTGCCCCTGCTTCTTGCAGAAAAAGCACTCTGCCTGGCTCTGGTTGGGCTTGTGCTTCTTGGTCTGACCCTGTGCAGTCATCCCAGCATGCGGCCGCACCTTCTTATTTTTTTCTTCTTATTCTTCTTCCCTTTCTTAAAGGGTCCACAACCAGAAGAAGACCCTCCCATTACATTCACCATCTCCTTATGGAGTTGGTGATCCTTCTCAAAGTACTGCAGCAACCCCAACAAGCTGTGGTAGTTCACTACAGGTTTTATCATTCTAAAATGAGTTAGAAAGGGGAGGAAGGACTTGCACAAAGAATTAAGGATCGCATCCTTACCAAGCTGCTCGTGCAGGAAAAAGCCCAACTTGCTAAGGTGCTCAATCATCTCGATCATGTATAATACATGATCGATGACTGAGGCTCCATCCCTCATCCGAGCATTGAAAATGGCATAACTTATTTTGTGCCTTTCAACATCGTCCGACGTGCCAAAAGAGTCATTCAATATTTGAAGCATCCCCTATGGTTGGGCATTTTCAAACCTATGGCTGAACTCATCATTCATTACCACCAGCATTATACATCAAACGGTGGTGCAGTCATTGAGCCACTTCAGATAAGTGTCTCAAACCACTTTTCTAGCATTCGAGGCTAGCTCCTCAGATGCTCGATCCATTATTACATAAAGGATCCGCTCATGCTCCAGGATGATTTTCAACTTACAATACCAACTATCATAGTTGGATCCCATTAATTTATCATGATCTAACAATGATCGAAGCGATAGGTTAGTGGCCATGTCTGCACAAAAAAAAAATCAAATCTAATTAGTATATAAATTATTAATCCTAAAGACTTGATCTTCAATCTAAAGGTCCTCCCACTATTTTATATGAATTGGTAGCCTCTACCTCCAATTCGAGGAATTACTCTAATTCCTTAGTGGGTACTAGAATCCACATAGACTAACATATAAGCCCAACTTTGGTTGGTCAACCTATGTGCACCTATGGGTAGATTTAAAATCAATTGTTTCTCTAAACAACTTCTAGTAACATTGATTTTACCCCATAGACCTAATCAATAGGCTTTGGCTTCCACAGAAAAAAGTTCGGTTAGGTCCAACCATTAACATGACCATATTTGGTCTTATCTAACCAATAAATGATCAGGCCTGACTTTAATCGGCCAACCTAACCACCATCAGAAAGACTTAACCAAATTATCATTTTATGAATGATAATTTCATTAGTCAATAATCACCAGGCCTTTGGGCCTCCAATGATCATTATACTAATAAACCCATTATCACTCAACTTAATGGGAGGCTATGATTTAGTTATCTATATAACTATTTCATTTTTATGGACCTAATAATTTTAGAGAATTTAGTTAACCAATTTAAGAAAATTCAATGAGCCAATTTCGATCCTCCCACTAACTTCACCAAGTCAAAAAAGAATCTAATCTAAGCTGGCATTAGGAGCACCTAAATCAGTCAGACTGATTTATCTAATAGACATGGATGAGCTCGAATCACCAAGTGATCTAATCAAAATCTAACTCATCAGGATGGCCAGGTAAGCGAGATCAGTGGAAGAGATATGCCATTAACTCATCAAAAATTGAATCAGTGCGAGTAGCTCCCAATTAAAAACCACTGATCAAACTGCCAAACTTACCTTAGACACCATCTGGTTCATTAGTTTTAATTTGACCAACCAAGTAATTTCGAATTCAATCACATAGCCTTGAATCAAGTCCATTTGGTCCTTGTTAAAGGCATGGACTTGACCAACTACAAATATTGTAATTAAGTCTATAGAGTTCTTGACCTAATCTAAATTAACATTTAATTAGATTTGATCAATTACTCTAAATTAGTCCATCTTTTAACTAATATTAGGTCTAACCCAATTTATGGACCTAATTCAGCTAATCCAATAACCCACAAGTTTATGATTAATGACTTAGAGTCTTAATTCATAATTCTAGATACTAAATCATTATACTTAATTTTTAATTAAGTTTATGGTCTGAGGGTTAGGGTTCGATATTTTGAAAATATTTTTAATTTTGAAAGATTCTTTAAAACTTAGCATTGTTCACCAATTGAGTCGACTCATTTCAAAATTAAACGTCTCAATTCACAAACAATACTAGTTGTAGGGTTTAATCTAAAACTATGTATACTACATAATCATGAAATCATGAATCAAACTTTATCTAAATATGCATTCATGATCATAAATTAGATTAAATATTAATATAATTAAATCATAAAAATATTAGATCAAATCTAGTAATTTTATAATTAACGATATAGATCAGCAACGTACCAGGACAACCTTTTTACTTTAGCAGTACAGCAGGACAACCTGCAGTCCGTGTGATCTAAATTTTAATTTTTTAGATCTAATTACTCTAATTATTAAATTAATATTTAGATCAAATCTAAATTATTAATCTAAATATACAAGCATATCATGTTTAAAGAGCCTTGCTCTGATACCAATTAAAGAAAATAGTGCAGAATTTCTCATGCTATTTTCAAAAAATATTTCAAAAATAGCAATGATACAGTAAAAAATAATTAATTTAATTAATTATCTACTGATCATATCAGATTATTTAATTCTACACATTAGGATCTAAACATAATATGCATACATACATCAATAGATCTGAAAATAAAACTGTAATAAATTATTTACTGCATCTACGTGTTTAGAATATAATATCTTTTTGTGGATAGTCGATCACCATAATCTGAGTCCACCAAATAATACTCTAATATTACATCATAGTCGTACACATGTTCGACCTTTACGGTTGGTCCACACGGAGCTCCTGGTCTCGATCAACCCCACCGAAGTGCTAGCTCCTCGCCGGGATCTTTGGTGGCTGATCATGATCGATCTGATCGATCGTATACTTTCTAATTTTTTAGATATTCTAAAAAAATAGAACATAAATTTTGGAGCATGATGAAGATGTATTTCAAATTTCGTGATGATCTGATGCTCACAGCACTCGATCTTTCCACCCAAACCCAGATTCTCAAATCTAGGATTTCACTCGACACAAAAATCCTGACATACTAAAATTCCTATCACGCCCTCTCTATGTGGAGTTTTTCTATGAAATAAGTTTTAATGGAAAGATAACATTTAGATCTATAATTCCTATTTAGATTATATCTAAAAATAGGATATCTTTAGAGATGAAAATCATAAGAGAAGAGATGCATAAAGGAAAAGAAAAGTTCTGTAGGATCCTATTCACCTTCACTCTAAGATTATTTTTGCCTAGAACTGATGCTAAAACACTCTAAAATTTTTATCACATAATGCTAACCCCTTCTCCTACACACAAAAAAATTTTTATAATTTATTAACATGAATACCATGGGAAAACCAAGTGGAAAATAATAAGGGTCAAATGGTTGAGAGGTTTTAACCACTCACTTGATTTCAAAAATCAAATGAGCCTCTTATCCTTATCCAATGCTCCCTCCCTTGTGTTTAACATGTAGAAGGACTCTTCTTCTATGTGCATATTTTTATTTCTCAAAAAATATTTGACAAACAAAAGGGAGGGCATGGGAAGCAGAGTGGAAAAGTCAAAAATGGTTGGCACATGGGAGAATTTGAATTCAAACTTCATTTGACTTGGTACTAATTGGTTTCAACCAAATAAATTAATTTAGATCCAATTAAACTAAGTTAAACCCAATCAAATTAGGCTTTGCCTAATCCAATAAAATTCTAATCAAATTAGAAATTAATTAGATCTACGTTCTGATCAAATTAGGGTCAAAACTCCCATAGCGATTAGGTCATCTCATGACCTGATTGGATCAAATCTAATCGAATCAAATTCATTCAGACTTGATCGAATTCTCATCGCTCAATCAAATTAAGCTAATCAGTAATCAAATTACTAATTAATCCTCTAAAAAATATCTAAGTTCAAATCGAATGGGTTACTGGGCAATAGAGTCCAATCAACATGAAACTCTTGAAGAGTCCTAAATCAGTGGGACTCTTGAACCCAGTGTCCCAAACGAATCAAACTCATGATCATAGAGTTTCAGACTAGTGGAACTCTTGATCAGAGAGTCTCAGATGAGTAGGACTCAGAGTCTCAGTCCAGTAGGACTCTTGGTTACAGAGTCCCAGTCCAGTAGGACTCTTGACCATAGTGTCCTAGACCAATGAGACTCCTGATCAGAGAATCTCAAACAAGTAGGACTCAGAGTCTCAGTCCAGTAGGACTCTTGGTCATAGAGTCTCAGTCTAGTGAGACTCTTGACCACAGAGTTCTAAACTAATGGGACTCTTGATCAGCCATCAAATCAGGTAGGAACTCCTAATGTGTGTGACCCCACAGGTCCGAACCTAAGCCGGTAGCACAGAAACTAATTTTTATACTAATCAAAATGATCATCTAGCAATGGTATCTGACATCCGGATAGATCGAATAATCATAATCACAATATTCAGAACCTATGCGAATATGGTTACCGTATAATTCATCCCTATGACCTCTGTGTAATAGATGACTCAGGATTAGACTGTCAATCCTAAAAAATACATCCATGTCGTGTCTCAAAGCAATTAGTCCCATGACTCCTCACTAAGACTACCCTGACCAAGATTTTACTAAATTGAAATATAATTAAACACAGCTCCTAAAATTAGGAGTGGTCAATCCCATCTTGATACACGTACCGACTCTACAAGTACTTGACTATGCCTAGAAATCTTCCATCACTGAATTAGAAATTCAAATAGTTCGGCACCAAAACACAGTGAGTTGCTTGAAAGTCTCCATGATGATCTTAGGTCGGAGGGACATTTATACCCATATTCCATCGAAGCTAATCTTGATAAGAGAAAAGCCCTAGAGTTGGTCATGTTCAGTGCAGATGTACCCATACATCTCACTTGCATGCCATATCAGTGTCTCAACACTCCTTGGTTATAAGGACAACCAATCTATATGGCACACAATGACCTATACTTGATAAATCTTATCGTCCTAAGTAACAACATATTATTTGATCATGAACTATTTAATGACTAAATGACAAATCCTCCTTTGCCGAATCTAGATAGTCCTAAGAACTTCATTACAATATGGGAGTTCATTAGAAGACAATGGAATTTATGATGAAAAATGCCAAAATAATTTTTATTAATTTATAATTCATATATAATTATAAATATATGGCCCAACCATCAACAGACTGATAATTAGATTTGGGACACATTCCCAACACCTGGCTCTCCTTGAGACCTACTCCAAGTCTTCCTAAGATGCTCCTAACACTCTCTACTGAGATACCTCTCTTGACTGCTGTACCACCGAGCCTCTCTCAGCTCTTATGCCTCCAGAGTAGCACTACTGCAGCACTCCAATGCTCCTTAACTCATCTCTGTGCTACTCTACAACCACCTAGCCCTAATCTACTGGACCTCCATTGATCATCCATCTCCATCACCTCTAAGGCTCTGTAAATCTATGCTCTGATCGAACCACTAAATATATCTTCGACTACTTTCCTGCCTTCCTACAATTGAAGGACATTTAGTCACTTCTTCAGCCTTCCTTCAACCATTATCTCTTGGAAAACCTCTCTTCAACCATCAACTATCCCACACTATCCATCTTCCTAGAGAACCCTGATGCTTTCTACTGAGATGCCTTCCTCGACTGCTGCAGCACCGAGCCTCTCTCAGCCCTGCATCTCCAGAAAAATGATACTCCAACACTCCAGTGCTCCCTGCTTGTCACCTATCATACATCCTGGCCTTTCCTCCAAGATCGACCAGCAAATCATGCATCAAAACCTTCCATCCCAAAGAAATCATTCCCGTTAATCCTCTCAGCCTCTATCTTCAACCTACTACTCCTGGTTGGCCAAACTATAATAATAACAAAGATAAATCTGAGACATACCGTAGAATACTCATGCAAATTTCTGATTTTATCTTGTATGACTTCTCCTTCTCTTCCACGCACCATCAAGCTCTGATACCAAATTTTGGTGCAATTCCAATGGCATCATCTATCTCTGATACCAATTATAAAGAACCATGGTACCGCTCAAACGTCAATCCTCTCTTGACATCATAAGCCCTGATACCATGTTGCAGAAGCCCCTGATCTTTAGCATGGATATGGAGAGACCTTTTATTCTTTAAGGCAGCATACTGTGAGCTCAAAAGTGATGCTCCCAAGTCTTAGAAACATGAGAAGATAGGTTATAGAAAGATGGAAGCAAGCAAAAAGAGAAATCAGCCCAGATAGTAAAGTTCAGAAACTAAGTTGGCTCACCCTGAGACTGAGCCGGCTAAATTGAAAACTAGGCTGGCTCAGTCCAGGACTGAGTCGGCTATATCTCAAAAAAAAATTTAGATAAAAAGCAATATTTTTGGACTATTAGCATGGTACATAACTGAGTCAGCCCAATCATAGGTTAGCCGGCTCAGTCTGAAACTAGGCCAGCTCAGTTTTTATGGATTTATTTTGTGTATGTGGGATGTTTAGATTTTGAAAATTTTTTCTCTGAGCTTGAGGTCTGATTCTTTTGTAAAGTATAAATACTAGAAATAGGTCAAGATTGTATATGATACTGGATTTATTGAATAAAACTCTTTTCTTCCGAAAAACTTTTGTGCTCTCTTTCTCTCTTTTCTCTTGAATCCATTATTTGCTTCCACATTGATCCTAGGAGATTATTCCTTATTGCTTGGCTAATCATTAGCAGCCATGCCGATCCGAGAGAGGATAGTTTATCCCAACATTTGGTATCAGAGCAGTATTGCATGAAAGGAAAGAAGACACCTAAGGTCACTACATCCAGGATTTGTTGCACCAAGTTTTACCTAAAATCTTCTTATTTCTTCGTTGTTTGTCTCTAGATTAAGGTGGAGATTGGTTACACGAAGGGACAATGATACAAACGATTGAAAAGAGGATCTAGGATGTTTAGATCTTCTTTGAAGGATAGTAATACTGGTGTGTGATCGAAGAAGGATTTTAGGGACCTATTCTTGACTTGTTTGAAGTCATGGGATCGAGTGGATTCAAGGTGGATTTCAAGAAGTTTGATGGCAAGGAGAACTTTATCCTATGGCAGTAAAGGGTAAAAGACTTGTTGGTTCAGCAGAGGATCTATAAGGTCTTGACAAGAGAAAGATCGAAAAAGATCAGTGCTGAGGATTGGAAAGAGTTGGAGAAAATTATTTTTAGCACAATCAGGATGTGCTTGGCCGATCAGGTTTTGCTCAAGATTTGCACAGAGACTACGACAAAGAAACTCTAGATGAGACTAGAAAATACATACATGGGGAAGAACATGATGAACAAACTGTGGTTAAAGAAATAGTTGTATAGTCTAAGGATGCCCGAAGGCGAAGATCTTGTTGCACATATCCAAAGATTCAATCAGGGGTGTTCTGAGGTGATGAGTTTGGATGTAAAGATTGATGAGGTGGATCGAGCATTGCTACTATTATGTTCTCTCCCAGGTTCGTATGATGGTCTCATAACAACTTTAGTTTATGGCAAAAAGATCCTAAACTATGAAGAGGTTGTTGGTGTGCTTAGATCAAATAAGCAAAGAGAGAAGATCTGCAAGGAAGACCCTAAGTCTGAGATTTTGGCTGTGAATGAAAGATAGAAAAGATCAAAGAAAAAGGCAAGAGAAAAATTCAAGGGCAGATCAAAGTCTCAAAATCATAGGAAGACATTGAAATGTTATAAATGTCATCAGTCTAGACACTTGAGGAGAGATTGTCCCCTTTTGAGATCAAAAAAAGAAAAGGCCAGTAAGAAAGATGATACAGCTTCTGTGAGCAGTGGAGCAAACCTGTTAGTTATATCAGATGGATCCATAGAGTATAATACTATGTGGATATTGAATTCAGCAAGCTCGCACTACTATACTTCTCATCGGAAGTGGTTTGCTACCTACCAGAAGGCCGATGGTGGAAGTGTCAGCCTTGGAGATGATCATCCATATAAAGTAGCTAGAGTTGGCTCTATCAAGATGAGGATGTACGACGGAATTATTCATACATTATCAAATGTCAGACATGTATCGAAGTTGAAAAAGAATTTGATTTTTTTAGGCTACTTGGAGGAGCTGGGTTATGCTTTTAGTAGCCAGGCTGGGAATGGATGTCTGAAAATTTTTAAGAGAGCTTTGGTGGTGATGAGAGTTAGAAGACTGAGCAACAATGTTTACAGAATAAAAGACTCAGTGGTGAATGATAGTACCGAGGTGCAAGCAACAGCATAGGAGCAAATTTTACATTGGCTGGAGCATTATTGGATGGGTCATATGAGTGAACATTGGCTCACTGAACTTGGCAGAAGTGGTATGATCTCAGCCCTGAAGAAGAAGGGCACAGATTTATGTGAGCTATATATCTTTGGCAAACAGCACAGGATAAAGTTTGCCAAAAGTATCAAGCATAGTGAAGGAGTGTTGTGTTAGATATATGTGCCCTAGAAGCCAGAATTGGCTGACACTTGTAATACACTTCTAAGGGCAAAATTGTAATTTTGACTAAAATCAATAAATGGATTATTTTCTATCACATATGTGTATTTAGTGTCTGTGATACATCCTTTGAGTTAATGATAATGATAATTCATATTTTCAAGAGTTGAAAATTATTGTGATACATCCTCTACCTCGGTGGTAGAGGAGTAGCTCTATGATGATCATGAGAATCAAGTCCAGAAATCCATGGCCATGGTAGAGTGAAATAATAGAAAGAGTTTCTATTTAGATTTTCACATTGGACTCGAATCAAATGATTACATCATATGACAGAGACTAGGGTTTGACGAGTTCACCTTAACCCTAATCTGATCGGGGCTCGAGATAGAAGAACTGAATCACATAGGTAGCTGCACCAAGAGGTTCACATTCAGCTCTGATGGGTTGCCACCATATACTGCTAGGTGTCACTGGTGGATTTTGGGAGCAATTAGAATGATTTAGATGATCGATCATTCTAGCTGTTCGAATCAGAAGAGTTCTGATCCATCGAAAGGAGTTTCGATGATGTCGATGATAGAGATCATGACATATCCCATTACCATACAGAACTGAACCTAACTGGGTCACACAAACAAGGGTTTGAATCTGGTGATCATCAATTGAACTGATCTAGTTCAATTGATCTGAATGAGATTCAATTAGGTTCAAGAAAATCGTGCTAGCACTCGATTGAACCTAACGTTCTTCTTTTGCTATCATAAATAAGTTGTCCTGTCTGAGCCAAAGGAGTTTGTGCTCAAACAGAGGCCTTCATATGGTCTGACAGGAGGTTGTCCAAGTCAGAAAAGGTTGTCTTATTTGTAAGACACTACCTGCCATTTTTGGTCACCTGCCATTTCTTGTTCTTTGACTTTGGTCAAAAGTCTACCTTTGACTGGTCAAACATTGACCATTGACACTTTGACTTTTGACCACATGTCATGCACCTATTGGAGAGCTGGTGGGGGCCTGTCCCCCTGCCAGAACCTGGCAAGGAGAAGGGCGCACGCCACCCTAGGCGTGTGCCCAAGTTGGAGGCGCCTAGGAGTCCTTGTTGGACAAGGACTCCATCTCCTTTTTGGATTCCAATTAGAGTTCTTCTAAGAACCAACTTTGACTGGTCTTAGGCACCCTCTAAGGAGGAATCCAGGGGTCTCTATTCCCACCAATCAGATTTAGATCTGATTTCACAAAGGGTTGTGATTGGTTGGGAGGAAGAGGAGTTGGATCACAGCTTAGTCTATAAATAAGACCCTGCGCCCAACTCAGATTCTAAGAAATGCAATTCAATTGAGAAACCCCACGCCCCAAGGCTGCCTCTCCCCTCCTTCTCCATGCCATAGTCTCTTCTCCCCTTGCTCTCCACGTCCAAAAGGAGTTTTGGACCTTGGTTGGTGCGATTCAGATCAAAGAAAGGCGATCAAAAGTAAGAAGGCTGCGCTGCTGCAAAGGACGACTGCTCATCTTCAAAAGAGTTTTGAAGATCCTCCAGATCAGATCCAGATCTGATTTTTGGAGATGTGATAGAGAAGAAGAGGATCTCTAGATCCAATCCGAGTGGATACCGGTAGAGGCCAGGCGCTTGCGTGGCTAAGATCCAGAACCTTCCGCTGCAAACAGGATCATCAACAGGGTAATAGGATTACCCAAATCAGGTAAATTAAATTTGATTTAATTTATCTTTTTAATTTTATTTTATTAAAATAATAAGAATCAGATCTAAAATATATCAAGATCTGATTAGGATCAAGAGAAAAAATTTTTGAAATATATCTCTTGATCTGATCAGATCTGAACGAACCTGGATCCGGGAAATCAGGATTTCCCTTCAACTGGTATCAGAGCCATGGTTCTAAATTGTTTAGATCTGATTTTAAATTTATTTTAATTAGAAAATAATTGATTTTAGATGTCACATGAGATGTGATCAGATCTAAAATCATAAAAAATTAAAATTAAATGATTTGGATCTAAGATTAGAAGATATGCATGACTAGTTCTAGAATAGAATAGTTCTATAGAATAGTCTTGCATGTTTTTGATTTAATCTGATTAAATCATATTTTAGATCTTTTTATTTACTATTTTCTGATATTATAAGTGTTATAATAACATCTAAAAAATAGCAAATAAAAATTATTTAATTTTTGAATATCATATGAGATATGATTGATGCATGTCTAGACTAGTTGTAGAATAGTTCTACATAATTGTCTAGATTAGAATTTATTTTGATTAGATCAATTTAAATCTAATTTTTTAGATTATTATGAGATAATTTAGATCTAAAAATATGCATGATTTGATACATGAGATGTATGCAAAATATGCCATGATTAGATCTACTTTATATATGAGATATATGATATAGATCTGATATTGTTTTGTAGTATTGAATGTTCCTGATTAAGGCGTTCCTCTTGGCCGTCCGATCATAAGAACGAAGAAGGGTTTAAAGGCCCTCTCTTCCCATTCGATGGGGTGTTCTTATGATGTGTAGGGGTGCTGCGTGTTCGTCCTTAATCAGAAACCCAAAACTTACTTTCTGCAAAATCCTAGATCCTGAAACCCTAGGATTTATTGTGCATATTTTGTTTATGAACCCTACTTAATTAAGAATTAAGTTTATGGAATATTAATTAGGTCTAAAATTAAGAATTTTAGATCTAAGACATATTCATAATACTGGGTTCGGGCTTGGGTAGCTCAATTAGGTCTAAGCGGTTGATCAAACCGAATCAAGAGTTGGTTAGATGGGATCAACAATGCTTAAATTGACCAGCCTAATAGGATTAAGTCTGGGTCAAGATCGAGTCACGATCAAGCAAGACCTAATTAGGCTCAGAGGTTAGAGTCTGGATTGTAGGCTAACCCAATTGGTTCTGACTCAATAATTTGGTGTCTAAGGTAAGTTTGGCATAGACGACCGACTGGTTTTTAATTGGAAGCTACTCGATCTGAATGCGTTCTTGTACGAGTTAATGGCATATTCCTTCCACCGGTCTCACTTACCTAGGCCATATCTGTTGACACAGTTCTAATCTGAGGTGGTCAATAATCCGAGCTAACCCATGCCACTAGGTTAGTCATAATTGTTATGACTAAGCCAAGTCTAGTTTAATGAGACCTGAATCAATTCTCCCTAAGAAAAGATTAAGTCTGAGGTCTTCCACCATTGTAGATGTGCGGGCCCTTCCCGGGGTTGATTGTTCTCGGCTGGATACAGTGGCTCAGTTGCACCGAGAAAGACGCAACCATGTCTATTAGGCATTGGATGCTATGGGCTGGAGGATGAGTTGGGCTCAATATTTTGGATACGGTGAGAGACTCAATTAGAAACCCAGTCTATGCAAATGGTGGGTCTGACTTAACTAAGGAGTGGATCAATATTCCAGATACGGTGAGATTCATGAATTAGAGACCAAGTTTGGGTGCACCATGATTAGAGAATCATTGAACAAGAGTTGTTCACTCATTGGCTAACCCATCACCAATAACTGTTAGGTGAGGTGATGAGTCAGTTGGTGAGACCGCACCACCCACTAGAAATCATTAATCATGGAGATTTTCGCATCTCTATAGAGGAAGTGTAGGGATCCGAGAAAATAGTGGGAGCTAATTTGTTTAAAAATAAAATCCCTAAACAAATTGGTCAAGTCAAAATTACAGTATCTAACTAGAATCTTTGACTCTCTACAGGAATATGTCTGCGTCAAACCCATTGGCACGTATCCTGGACACACATAGACTGACTGGACCCAATTATAAAGATTGGCTCAGGAACTACAAAATTATTTTGGGTTCCGAGAAGTTAACCCATGTTTTGGACCAGGACCCTCCCACATTACCAGCCCGTCCATCTGTTGAACAGAGAGCGTCTCTGGAAAAATGGATTGACGAAGATAATAAGGCCAGATATTACATGTTGGGCTCGATGTCTGATGAGCTCCAGCGCCAACATGAGGATATCGGGACTGCTCGCCAAATGTTGGCTCACCTGCAGGAGATGTTTGGTGAACAGAGTCGCGCAGCCAAATATCAAGTCATAAAATGACTTTTTAAGGCTAAGATGCATGATGGGCAGTCAGTCCAAGATCACTGTCTGATAATGATCAAGGACATGGAAGAGCTTGAGAAGCTCGGTGTGAAGTTGGACTTGGACCTGCAGAACGATATCATTCTGCAATCCTTGACTGATGCATATGGGCAATTCATCATGAATTACCACATGCATAAACTTCAGAATTCCTTGGCCGAGTTAATGAATATGCTGGTTACCGCTGAGCTTTCTATGAAAGGTTCTAAAGGCTCAGTTCTTGCTATGGAACAAACTTCTTCCAAAAGAAAGTCTTATGGAAAGAAAAAGAAGTCTGTGAAAAAGCAAAAGGTGGAAGGATCAAAGAAGAAGAAGGCAGAATCGAAGAAAAAGGCCGATGGCAAAGGAAAGTGTTTCCATTGCAACAGCGACGGCCATTGGAAGCGGAACTGCCCTACTTACCTGGCCACCCTAAAGAACAAGAAGGAAGGTCCTTCTGGAGGTATGCTTGTTAGTCGAGCAAAACGTGAATGCCAAACGACCTAGGGATAGTCCAAACGACAGATATCTATGGCACCTGAGATTAGGTCATATAGCAGAAGATAGGATTAACAAATTGGAGAAAAATGGGCTATTGAGTCCATTGACTTTTGAGTCATATCCAACTTGTGAATCTTGTCTTCAAGGCAAAATGACTAAACTCCCTTTTGTTGGACATGGGGAGAGGGCCACAGATCTCCTTGCCCTAGTACATACTGATGTGTGCGGCCCATTTGATGTGCCGGCTAGAGGCAATTTTGTCTACTTCATTACCTTTACCGATGATCTGTCTAGGTATGGGTATGTGTATCTTATGAGACACAAGTCTGAAGCCTTTGAAAAGTTCAAAGAATTCAGACATGAAGTAGAAAAACAAACAGAAAAACCCATTAAGGTTCTTCGATCAGATCGAGGAGGTGAATACCTTAGCCGAAATTCCTAGACTATCTTAAGGAAAATGGCATAGTCTCTCAATGGACTCCACCAGGAACACCTCAACTCAACGGGAGTTTCAGAACGGAGAAATCGAGACTCTATTAGGATATGGTTCGATCCATGATGAGCTTCACAGACCTCCCTGATTTTCTTTGGGGACACTCATTGTTAACTTCAATCTATCTACTGAATAGGGTTCCCTCTAAAACCGTTCCTACCACACCGTATGAGATATGGCACGGTAAGAAACCAAGTCTGAGTCATCTCAGAATTTGGGGTTGTCCGGCTCATGTCAAAAGACAACAAGCGGACAAGTTAGAGTTTAGGTCCTTTAGAGCTCGATTCATAGGATATCCTAAAGAGTCATTAGGATACTATTTCTACATTCCAGAAGACCACAATGTGATTGTGAGTCGACATGCCATCTTTCTTGAAAAATAGTTTATTCAAGATAGCGGCATTGGAAAATAGATCAAGCTTGATGAGAAAGTCTCACAAGCAGAACGAGCTAAGGACCAAGTGGAACCAAATCAGGTTGAGCCAATAAGAACACTACCTCCTCCACCTCATAGATCGGAAAGAGTTTTCCCGTCCCCCTGAAAGATACTTAGGTATTGTTTCAGAGGATGTAGAGGAAATGTTCCTCGTAGGTAATGGTGCTCATGGAGATGATCCCAAAACCTACAATGAGGCGATATCAGATATCGACTCCGAGAAATGGCTAGAGGCAATGCAGTCAGAAATTGACTCGATGCACTCAAACCAAGTCTGGACCTTGGTAGATCCACCAGAAGGTATAGTACCTATTGGATGTAAATGGATCTTCAAGAGAAAGATTGGTGCAGATGGTAATGTGGAGACATTCAAGGCTAGACTGGTGGCAAAAGGTTATAGTCAACGCGAAGGCATTGACTATCAGGATACCTTTTCCCCAGTAGCTATGCTAAAATCCATCCGCACATTGCTTGCTGTTGCAGCCTATTTCGATTATGAAATATGGCAAATGGATGTGAAAACGGCATTCCTAAATGGATATCTTGAGGAAGATATCTATATGGAACAGCCGCTAGGTTTCACATCCAGTGATACTGATCACAAGGTTTGCAAGCTGCAAAGGTCCATATATGGACTTAAGCAAGCATCTCGGAGCTGGAACACTCGTTTCAATGATGTGATCAAAAAGTTTGGTTTCATCAAAAACGAAGAGGAACCATGTATGTTTTCAAAAGGGTCAGTGGGAGCGCTGTTGTCTTCCTCGTATTGTACGTGGATGACATCCTCCTTATTGGGAATGATATTCCCATGTTGACATCAGTCAAGATGTGGTTGTCCAAGGAATTCTCCATGAAAGACCTAGGTGAAGCATCCTTTATTCTAGGAATTAAGGTCTATAGGGATAGACCGAATAGGATGCTAGGACTTTCACAGAAGATGTACATAGAGAAAGTACTAAAGAGGTTTAGTATGGAAAACTCTAAGAGGGGATTAATACCCTTCAGACATGGTATTCATCTTTCCAAGAAGATGTGCCCCAGCACACCTGAGGAAATAGAATGCATGAGCAAGATCCCTTATGCTTCTGCAATAGGGAGCCTCATGTATGCCATGCTATGTACACGACCTGATATAGCCCATGCTGTGAGTGTCACAAGCAGATATCAGTCAAATCCAGGTGAAGAACACTGGACTTCTATGAAATGTATCCTTAAGTACTTGAGAAGAACTAAGGATATCATGCTGGTCTTTGGTAACGGAGAACTCCTGGTCCAGGGATACACAGACTCGGACTTCATGTCCGAATATAGATGATCGAAAGTCGACATCTGGGAGTCTGTTTGTGTGCAATGGTGGAGCTATCAGCTGGAAGAGTTCCAAGCAAACGGTGATAGCAGATTCCACCATGGAAGCAGAATATATCGCTGCATCAGAAGCTGCGAAGGAAGCATTCTGGTACAAGAAGTTTGCTGCAGAAATTGGAGTAATGCCATCAGATGCCATTCCTCTATACTGCGACAACAATGGCGCCATAGCCCTTGCTAAGGAGCCGAGGTCTCACCAGAAATCCAAGCATATTGAGCGGCGATACCACCTCATCCGCGATTACCTCGAGAAGGATTATGTCGAGGTCAAGAGAGTCAACTCCACAGATAATGTGGCAGACCCACTTACAAAGCCGTTGGGCCAGCAGAAGATCAAAGCCCACCTTGAGAAGATGGAACTTAGACTTGTAGCCAATTGGCTTTAGGATAAGTGGGAGATTGTTAGATATATGTGCCCTAGAAGCCAGAATTGGCTGACACTTGTAATACACTTCTAAGGGGCAAAATTGTAATTTTGACTAAAATTAATAAATGGGTTATTTTCTATCACATATGTGTATTTAGTGTCTGTGATACATCCTTTGAGTTAATGGTAATGATAATTCATATTTTCAAGAGTTGAAAATTTAAGACATGAATAATCATTATTAACTCATAAATTGCTCCTGACCATAGGATCATCACGAGGATGGTGATTGATCCGGAAGGTTGGTGTACAATCGCTTCTCTTTAGTAGATGAGTCTTGAGTCTACGGTGTGGAGACACCGGAGTGAGACTAGGGTTTGACGAGTTCACCTTAACCCTAATCTGATCGGGGCTCACCAATCTGATCGGGGCTCAAGATAGAAGAACTGAATCACACAGGTAGCTGCACCAAGAGGTTCACATTCAGCTCTGATGGGTTGCCACCATATACTGCTAGGTGTCACTGGTGGATTTTGGGAGTAATTAGAATGATTTAGATGATCGATCATTCTAGCTGTTCGAATCAGAAGAGTTCTGATCCATCGAAAGGAGTTTCGATGATGTCGATGATAGAGATCATGACATATCCCATTACCATACAGAACTGAACCTAACTGGATCACACAAATAAGGGTTTGAATCTGGTGATCATCAATTGAACTGATCTAGTTCAATTGATCTGAATGAGATTCAATTAGGTTCAAGGAAATCGTGCTAGCACTCGATTGAACCTAACGTTCTTCTTTTGCTATCATAAATAAGTTGTCCTATCTGAGCCAAAGGAGTTTGTGCTCAATCAGAGGCCTTCATATGGTCTGACTGGAGGTTGTCCAAGTCAGAAAAGGTTGTCTTATTTGTAAGACACTTACCTGCCATTTTTGGTCACCTGCCATTTCTTGTTCTTTGACTTTGGTCAAAAGTCTACCTTTGACTGGTCAAACGTTGACCATTGACACTTTGACTTTTGACCACATGTCATGCACCTATTGGAGAGCTGGTGGGGGCCTGTCCCCCTGCCAGAACCTGGCAAGGAGAAGGGCGCACGCCACCCTAGGTGTGTGCCCAAGTTGGAGGCGCCTAGGAGTCCTTGTTGGACAAGGACTCCATCTCCTTTTTGGATTCCAATTAGAGTTCTTCTAAGAACCAACTTTGACTGGTCTTAGGTGCCCTCTAAGGAGGAATCCAGGGGTCTCTATTCCCACCAATCAGATTTAGATCTGATTTCACAAAGGGTTGTGATTGGTTGGGAGGAAGAGGAGTTGGATCACGCTTAGTCTATAAATAAGACCCTGCGCCCAACTCAGATTCTAAGAAATGCAATTCAATTGAGAAACCCCACACCCCAAGGCTGCCTCTCCCCTCCTTCTCCATGCCATAGTCTCTTCTCCCCTTGCTCTCCACGTCCAAAAGGAGTTTTGGACCTTGGTTGGTGCGATTCAGATCAAAGAAAGGCGATCAAAATAAGAAGGCTGCGCTGCTGCAAAGGATGACTGCTCATCTTCAAAAGAGTTTTGAAGATCCTCCAGATCAGATTCAGATCTAATTTTTGGAGGTGTGATAGAGAAGAAGAGGATCTCCAGATCCAACCCGAGTGGATACCGGTAGAGGCCAGGCGCTTGCGTGGCTAAGATCCAGAACCTTCCGCTGCAAATAGGATCATCAACAGGGTAATAGGATTACCCAGATCAGGTAAATTAAATTTGATTTAATTTATCTTTTTAATTTTATTTTATTAAAATAATAAGAATCAGATCTAAAATATATCAAGATCTGATTGGGATCAAGAGAAAAAATTTTGAAATATATCTCTTGATCTGATCAGATCTGAATGAACCTGGACCGGGAAATCAGGATTTCCCTTCATGTTGGATTTAGTGCACTCGAATGTGTGGGGATCAGCTCCTATATCAGCTAGAGGTAGGGCAAAATATTTTATCGCTTTCATTAATAATTTCTCAAGGAAGGTGTGGGTTTATCTGATTAAAGAAAAATTAGAGATATTTGTCCAATTTAGAGCCTGAAAAACTAAAGTAGAGAAGGAGTCTGGGAGACAGGTGAAGTGTCTGAGGTCAGACAATGGTAGGGAGTATACTAGCATGGAGTTCAGGAGGTACTATGAGAAAAATAGTATCAAATACCATTACACGGTGAAGATGACTTTCCAGCAAAATGATGTTGCGAAGAGAATGAACTAGACATTGATTGAGAAGGCACAGAGTTTGACACTACAGACATCACTTTCAAAATCTTTTTGAGGTGATGCCTTAATTTTTTCTTATTTTCTTATGAATAGGTTCCCATATCATAAGCTGAACGGATGCATTCCAGAGGAGGTCTGGAGTGAAAAGAAGGTGGAGCTTGGCTACCTAAAGATCTTTGGTTGTCCAATCTATGCACAAGTGGAGGCAACCAAAAGGAGCAAATTAGATCCAAAATCTCAAAAGATGACATTCATAGGATATCCACAACAAGTCAAGGGGTACCTGCTATGAAACTCTTAGGCACAAAAGTCAGTAATCAGCAAAGACGTTATCTTTGAACAGTAGTGGCTAATCTGAGATAGATGACATGTAGTCCGAATAAATGTATAGGAGTGTTCCTATTGAGGTGGAGATGGGTAGGAGAAAAGATACTCAAATGAAAGACCGACATGAAGGACCAGCAATTCAGATGGATGTGCAGGATCAGCCACAGACATCAGGTAGAGATGTGCCAGTGGGAGTGACTTTGCACAAACCCCAACGTACTATCAGGAGACCAGTTAGATATGGCATTGATGAGGTTATCTTCTATGCACTCATCACTACTAATGGAGATCCAAAAAATTATGCAGAGGCTATGGAGAGTAAGGATCATGATTCATGGATGCAGGCAATGATAGAGAAGACGGAATCACTTAAAAAAAATCAGACATGATAGCTAGCAGATCTTTCAGAAGGTGCTCGACCTATTGGCTCAAAGTGGATGTTCACAAAGAAAGAGGCACCTTCAGAACAAGGTGGAGTCAGATTCAAAGCAAGACTGATAGCGAAGGGATACTCACAAAGGAAAGAAATTGACTACATAGAAATTTTTTCTCTTGTGGTACGTCATACATCTATTTGGATTTTGCTGTCACTGGTGGCACAATACAACATAGAGTTGAAACAAATGGATGTGAAGATGGCCTTCCTTCATGGCACATTGGAGAAAAGGATCTACATGAAGCAGTCAGATGATTTCATGGAGACTAGATGGAAAGAAAAGATGTATTTACTTAGAAGGTCTTTGTATGGCTTGAAATAGTCCCCTCATCAGTGGTATCAAAGATTTGATAGTTTTATTTTGAGACTGGATTTCAGTATATGTGAATATGATTGCTGTGTCTACGTCAAAGATGTAGATGAGGAGGATGCTCTGTACCTGCTACTATATGTAGATGATATGCTTACAGCTAGTAGAAGCATGGAAGTTATGAAAAGGCTAAAAAGAGAATTATCATCTGAGTTTAAGATGAAGGATCTAGGTCCAGCTGAGAAAATCCTTAGAATGGAGATTTGCAGAGATAAGAGTAAAGAAGTACTCCATTTGTCATAAGGAAGATATGTTCAGAAAGTTCTGAAAAGATTTAGGATGGAGAAGGCCAAACCTGCAGAGATGCCATTACCGAGCCATATATCTCTCTCCAAGTCACAAAGCCTCCAATTAGAAGAGAAGAGAGAATACATGAAAAAAGTCCCTTATGCGAATGTTGTAGATAGTGTGATGTACACTATGGTGTACTGTAGACCAAATATAGCACATGCAATGAGCACGATTAGTAGATACATAGCTAACCCTGGAATGGAAAATTGGAAAGCATTGAAATGGATATTATGATATCTGCATGAAACAAGAAATTATGGTTTGATGTTTGGTGGACAGCTAGAAGGATTTGAAGATGAAGGTTCGAGTTCTCTGGAAGGATTTGTAGATGCAAATTATGCAGGAGATCTTGATATAAGGAGATCTACCACTGGATACCTCTTCTACATGTATGGTGGATCAGTGTCTTGGAGATCAATCCTTCAGCCAATTACGGTCTTGTCTACCATCGAGGCCAAGTATATTGGAATAATGGAGGCTGCAAAGGAAGCCCTTTAGCTTAGGAGACTGATTGCTGAGTTAGGGGTGGAGCAGAGCAAGGTTACACTGTTCAGTGATAGTCAGAATGCTCTGCTGTTGGAACAGAATCCAGTCTATCATGCGCGCACAAAGCATATAGACGTGAGGTACCACAAGATCAAAGAGCTAGTGGAGGAAGATGAAGTGGAACTGATGAAGATCCATACCAAGGAGAATCAATCTGATGCATTCACAAAGGTACTCCCTAAAGATAGTTTTTAGATGTGTGTGGCAAGGATGGGTTTGCTGAGAAGAGATGAGTTCACAAGAACTTGGAAGCACCAAGGTGGAGAATGTGAGCTCAAAAGTGGTGCTCCCAAGTCTTGGAAACATGAGAAGATAGGTCATGAGAAGACAGGAGCAAGCCAAAAGAGAAATCAGCTCAGGTAGCAAAGTTCAGAAACTGAGCAGCTCACCCTAAGACTAAGCCGGCTAAGTTGAAAACTAGGCCGACTCAATCTAGGACTAAGTTGGTTATGTCTCAGAGGAAAATTTAGATAGAAAGCAGCATTTTTGGGCTATTGGCATGATACACAATCAAGTCGGCTCAGTCTAAGACTAAGCCGATCCAGTCGCAGGTTAGCTGACTTAGTCTGAAACTAGGCCAGCTTAATTTTTGCGGATTTGTTTTATGTACATGGGATGTTTGGATTTTAGAGAGTTTTTCTATGAGCTTGGGGCTTGACCCTTTTGTAAAGTATAAATACTAAAAATAGGTCAAGATTGTATATGATGCTGGATTTATTGAATAAAGCTTTTTTCTTTCGGAAAACTCTTGTTCACTCTCTCTCTTTTCTCTTGAATCCATTATTTGCTTCCGCGTTGATCCTAGAAGATTGTTTCTTATTGCTTGGCTAATCACCAGTGGCCATGCCTTTATTCTAACACATACCATAGATCGTCACCTAGATCTATGCTAGGGCACCTCCCTCCTTGGGGTTGAGGGAGGCGCCCCCTCTATCTAGAGCTTCTTCAACAAACTAGGGCAACAACACTAGAGAGAAGAGAGAAAAGAGATTGAGGAAGAAAAGATCCATATTGATTGCTCTCTTTTTAATCCTAATATAACCTGTGTATTTATATATAGCCATTAGGCCAGACCAAAAACTCTCCTGGCTAACCCAATATATGAAAGTACTCATCGAGCCCATGTACACCCATGTTTTCCATGCTCTCATCTCCTAGATCTAAACCCCACCCATACATGAGTTAGCCCCCGTAAGACCTCTCAAACCAGGCTTTAAGACTCCTAGGATAAGTTTCTATCCTAGTCCCAAATAGATCCTCGTGTAGCTCTACCTATGGATTGAGCCGGCTCAATCTCAGCACTGAGCCGGCTCAATCTCAGCACTGAGCCGGCTAACCTAAGATTGGGTTGGCTCAGTTTCAGACTAAGTCGATCCAATTGCATGCCAGCCTGCAATCTCAAACACGCTTCTTTCTGTTTGGCCTGTGCACTAAGACTTAGCCAACCTAGTCCTAAACTGAGCTGGCTAACCTACAGAAAAGTCCTTTTCTACAGTCTTCATGCTCCAGCTTTGGTTTCTTGCTCCATCCTATATCCCATATTTTTGAAGCACCAACCAAGCCCCTCAACACCTGGACCTTAAGCCCGTGGAGGGCTAAATACTGCCTCCACCCTACAATAACTCCTATCCTAGTCCTATTACAACTTCTATCCTAATCTTTTGGAGTCAAGATCCTAACTCCTCCCATGGTCTTTCAAGGCTTGGAAGCACCATAAATTCTCACATAACCATCAAGAAAATAGAAAAAACTTTGTCCTACTAACCATTCTATGATTTGGTCGATGAAGGGCATTGGAAAATGGTCCTTCCTAGTAATGGGACTTAGTTTTCTATAATCTATGCATACTAACAATCCAAATGATATACGAGTGAAAAGCAATTCACCATCTTCGTTCTCAACTACAGTAATACCTTATTTCCTAAGTACTACTTGAGTGGGGCTGACCCATTTACTATCGAATATGGGATAGATGATTCTAGCATCTAACCACTTTACCACCTCTTTCTTTACTACAGGTATATTTGGGTTCAATCTCCTCTGCATATCTCAATGGGGTTTGGCATCTGCCTTAAAATGAATGTGGTGCAAGTAGATGGAGGGATCAATTCCTTTTAAATCGATAATTGACCAACCGATAGCCTCTTTGTGTTTCTTTAGAACACCAACCAATTGTGCTTTCTAGTCAGGGGTCAAGTCTGATGCAATGATCACCGAGAGGGTGTCATTGGGTCCTAGAAATACATACTTGAGCGTGGTAGGAAGGGATTTCAATTCTAATGCAGGTGGTGATTTTAAAGATGGGACTATTGGTGTACTGGCTAATGTGGGCAATGGCTCATACTTGATTGTCCATGAAAGAGTGGTTTTATCGTGTGGTGTATCTAACAGGGTGTTAACTTTTTTCATATATCCCTCTATGTCAAAGTAATACACTCTAAAGTGAGCCAAGCAGGTATCTAAGGGGTCTAGTGCTAGAATTGTGGGTGTTGCATCTTCTATAATATCTTCTAGTGTATCTACTTCGAAGCAACTATTCATTGATGGTCCTTGGGAAGCACCAAACACATTCAGTCTCAGTTTCTTATTCCCAAACAATACATCCATGACTCCTATCATATAATTAATGCATGCATTTGTCATAGCTAGGAAGGGTCATCCTAAGATAATGAGAATTTATCTTGGGTTGCCACTTAGTTCCATGTCAAGAACCAAAAAAATCAACTGAAAAGTAAAACTCATCTACCTTGACTAAGACATCCTTAAGCATCCCATGTGGTTCCTTAATTTATCTATCGGCTAACTATAGTGTGACCTATGTGGGTTTCAAATTTTTGAATCCAGAAAGTTCATACACCAAACTAGATAAAAAATTCACACTTGCCCCTAACTCCAGAAGAGCTTTTTCAATGTGGAAATCTTCTACAACACAGAAAATGATAGGGGCTCCTGGGTTCTTAAATTTTGGAAGGGTTGCATGCTGGAAGACAGAACTAGCCTATTTGGTGAGGCATACTTTCTTTGGGATTTATGATCTAGATTTACATTTCTGGGTACATAAATCCTTCAAAAATTTGGCGTAAGTAGGAACCTGTTTGATTGTGTCTAGAAGGGGGAGATTAATTTGGACTTGCTTAAACAATTCCAACATCTTGTCAAGTCTTCTTCCCTTCTTATCGATAGGAATAGAGGCTTTTAGGGCATTCAAAAATAGGGCTTTAGGCAAGTAAGACAAAATTATAAATCCTTTAACCAAAAAAAAAAAGCCACTGACATTTCATAACACTTAACTAAGATAGCGTAATCTCAAATATAAAAATTTCTAGCTTGATTGGGCATCTTGTTTCTTTGCATTGCATCTCCATAATTAACTTTAAGGACACAACCCATTAACAAAGATAAGGTGAGGATTTGATCACCCTTCCTTAGCCCACAAATCACTCTCTTGCATCTACATAACCTAGATCTTAATTTAAAATTAATTAGACATTGACCCCTAAGAATTTCAAGCTCAATAGGATAAGTGATCCTGAGAGTTGGACTAGGTTAGACTTGGTCAGCTAGCTGGTGTACAAGTGGTTTGTGGGACCACTGGATCCTAAGAAAGGTGGTTTATAATTGGTTCCGTTTGCTGATCTGGTCAATTTAATTGGTGTCTAAGAAAAACAACGAGAGGACTCCCACCAATCTTACACTTATCTAGCTAGTTGGTTGGTCAAACTCCGACTTGGAGTGCTTGAAGGCTAACTTAGAATAGTTAGGAACTGTTAAGAACTAAGATAACATTAGGATAAAGAGTCCATTGTGATTGCAATTAAAATCTAACTATAATTAATTCTTCTTTCTCTTCTCAGTTTTAGGACTCCTTAGATTCTCTTCTTTAGAACTCCTTTCTCTCTTCTCCTCTCCTCTTAATAAAAAAATAAAAAAATAATAAAAAAATCCTTAACAGACTAGGATAGTCCTACATAGATCTTTTAATTGCATATTAGGTCGACGATCACTAAAACCCGACTTGCAACCACTAGATGAAGAATTAGAAAAGACTCTTAGGACTATCCAAGCTAGAAACATAGCTGCACCTGGTGAGGCTAATCCTTCACGTCCATTAAGAGAATATTTCACTCCATCCTCGTATACCTACTCTCCATGCATTCAAGCACCTCCAGTAAAAGTTACCTAATATGAGATTAAGTCTAGCATTATTCAAATATTGCCATCATTCTATGGACTTAGTAATGAGGACCCGTATAAATACTTGGATGAATTTCTTGGAATTTGTTCCATGGTAAAAATTCAAAACTTCTCCGATGATGCCCTTAGGTTGAAACTATTCCCTTTCTCACTTAAGGATAAAGCCAAGCATTGTTTAAACTCCTTAGATTCTATAACCATTTTAACTTGGGACTTTAGAGAGAATTTCTCAAGAAATACTTTCTAATTGGAAAAACAAATCAAATTAGAAAAGCTATCACTAGTTTTTTTTCCAATTGGAGGGTGAACTTTTTCATAAGACAAAAGAAAGGTTAAGGGATCGCATTCATAAATGTCCACACCACGCTATCCCCAAATGGCAACTTATTCAGTGTTTCTATGATGGTCTATTGGAGAAACACCGACAAATGGTTGATGCATCATGTGGTGGGACATTCATGCTAAAAGTGAGGACAAGCCTGGCAGCTCTTTGAAATACTTAGTGAGAATTCCCTACATCACATGTCTACCACCTCTAGAGAATAACACGTGCTTCAACAGAAAAGAAGTGGAATTTATTAGATCGGAAACATCATAGATATCCATTGTAATGTAAATGAACTATCCTAAAAATTAGACCATCTTCTAAATACTTGACAATCCCCGATTCTACCTAACCCAATCCAACAAGTTTGTGCATTGTGTGCAAATCCAAACCACTTTGTTAGTGAATGCCTAGCCGCACCTCAATTTTCTAAGTTTGTGCATGAGCAAGTTCAGCAAGCTCAAGTCCAACAAGCTCATAGACCAGGAAACAATCCATATTCAAACACTTATAATCCTGGCTGGAGAAACCATCCAAATTTTTCCTGGAGACCACAACCAGTGGTTGGCCTTGCTGCATCTCAACCTCAATATCAGGATCCAACATATAGGCAAGAACCATACCATCAATTTTAAAATGCTCCTCAACCATCTACCACTGGTCACAGCTCAGCTTTTGAGGAAAAAATTCTAAAAGTACTAGAATGATTACAAGTCAATACTTAGACTCTTAACTCCCACACACAATCCATTGCTAAGCTACAGATCTAAATAGGTCAACTAGTAATCGCATTCAGTAGGAGGGAAGGAGGAAAATTATCTAGCCAACTCGAGAGCAACCCAAGAGGTCAATTCATGATTGAGAGCTCTTTTCTGAACACGCCAAATCAACCATGACTTTGAGAAGTGGGAAGGTCATTGAACACACTAGTAAAATCAATGAGATTGACTCTAAACCTCTAACCAAATCCAAATCACCCAAGGACAAGGAGGACCCAAAAATAGAGAATGAACCAACTACACCGAAATTATCTTACTTGCCTAAAACCTCATTTTCAGATGCCCTAAAAGCCCTTGTTCCTGTAGATAAGAAGGGAGGAAGACTCAATGAGATGTTGGAATTGTATAAGTAAGTCCAAATTAATCTCTCCCTTCTAGATGCAATCAAATAGGTCCCTACTTATGCCAAATTTTTGGAAGATTTGTGCACCTAAAAATGTAAATCTAGATTATAAATCTTAAAAAAAGTACACCTCACCGAATAGGCTAAGTCTATCTTCCAGCATGCAACCCATTCAAAGCTTAAGGACCAAGGAGCCCCCATCATTTCTTATGTTATAGGAGATTTTCACACTGAAAAATCTCTTCTAGACTTAGGGACAAGTGTGAATCTTTTACCTAGTTTGGTGTATGAACTTTTTGGATTCAGAGAATTGAAACCCACATCGATCATACGACAGTTAGCCAATAGATCAATTAAAGAACCATGTAGGATGCTTGAGGATGTCTTGGTCAAGATAGATGAGTTTTACTTTCCAGTTGATTTTCTGATTATCGACATGGAACTAAATGGCAACCCAAGATAAATTTTCATTATCTTAGGATGATCCTTCCCAGCTATGATAAATGCATGCATTAATTGTAGGATAGGAGTCATGGATGTATCATTTGGGAATAAGAAACTGAGACTAAATGTGTTTGGTGCTTCCCAAGGACCATCAATGAATAGTTGCTTCGAAGTACATACACTAGAAGATATTATAGAAGATGCAACACCCATAATTCTAGCACCAGACCCCTTAGATACCTACTTGGCTCACTTTGGAGTGTATGACTTTGATATAGAGGGATATATGAAAGAAGTTAACACCCTATTAGATACATCACATGATAAAACCACTCCTCCATGGATAATCAAATATGAGCCATTGCCCACATTAGCCAGTATATCAATAGTCCCATCTTTAGAATCACCACCTGCATTAGAATTGAAAGTCCTTTCTGCCATGCTCAAGTATGTATTTCTAGGATCCAATGACACCCTTCCAGTGATCATTGCATCAGACTTGACCCTTGATCAGGAAGCATAATTGGTTGGTGTTCTGAAGGAACACAAAGAGGCTATCGGTTGGTCCATTGCCAATTTAAAAGGAATTGACCCCTCCATTAGCATGCAACATATTCATTTCGAGATAGATGCCAAATCCCATTGAGCCAAGCAGAGGAGATTAAACCCAAACATGCACGAATTAGTAAAGAAAGAGATGGTAAAGTGGTTAGATGCTGGAATCATCTATCCCATATTTGATGGTAAATGGGTCAGCCCCACTCAAGTAGTACCTAAGAAATCAGATATTACTATGGTTAAGAATGAAGAAAGTAAATTGCTTCCCACTCGCATATCATCTGATGTCGAGTATGCATAGATTGTAGAAAACTACTAGGAAGGACCATTTTCCATCGCCCTTCATCGACCAAATCTTAGAACGGTTAGTAGGATAAAGTTTCTTCTATTTTCTTAATGGTTATTCAGGGTACAATCAAGTACCTATATTTTTGGATGATCAAGAAAAGACTACCTTCACCTACCCCTATGGCACCTTCACTTTTCAGCATATGCCATTCGGACTCCGCAATGCACCCGCCACATTTCAATGGTGCATACTGGCCATTTTTTCGGATATGGTGGATAAATGTCTTGAAGTTTTTATGGATGATTTTTCTATGTTTGGAACCATCTTTGAGGATTGTCTCCATAATATTTCCAAAGTTCTTAAATGGTGTATGGAGATAAATCTCGTCCTAAGTTGGGGAAAGAGCCATCTCATGGTGCAAGAAGTAATTATATTATGACATATTATTTTTGAAAGAGGGATCGAGGTAAATAAAGCCAAAGTTGAGGTCATTTCAAAACTACCACCCCTACTTCGGTCTGACAAATACGATCCTTCTTAGATCATGCCGGATTTTATAGATGCTTCGTCAAAGACTTTAGCAAGATTTTAAGACCTCTGTGCAATCTATTGGCCAAGGACACACTATTTGTCTTTGATGAAGACTATTTGTAAGCCTTCAACACATTACGAATAGTCTCGACAATAGCATCCATAATAAAATCCCATGACTGGTCCATTTCATTTGAGATTATGTGTGATGCCTCTAACTTTGCAATAGATGCCCTCTTAGGCCAAAAAATCAATAAAGAGCCACGTGATCTATTATGCTAGCAAGACTCTTTTCGATGCCCAATTAAACTACACCATAATAGAAAAAGAGTTATTAGCGATAGTGTTCACCCTTGAAAAATTTTGCTCATATCTGTTAGGATCTAAGATTCTAGTTTACTCTGATCATATGGCTTTGAAATATCTCCTCTCAAAGAAAGATACTAAACTATGATTGATCAGATGGATCCTTCTTCTATAAGAATTTGATCTGAAAATTTGAGATAAGAAGGGTTCCAAGAATGTGGTAGCTGATCACATCTCCAGGATCTTAGTTGAACACACGATAGGCATAGATGAGGTCAAAGAGAAATTTTCTGAGGAACAATTTTTTGCAATCTTTTCTAGCCAACCTCCATGGTTTGCCCATATTGTCAATTACTTGTCAACAGGACAAATACCTTCTCACTAGATAAAATAAGAAAAGGATCAATTTTTCTTGCAAATTAAATATTATTTCTGAGAGGAACCTGAACTATTCAAATACTATCCTGATCAAGTTATTTGTCATTGTGTCCTCGAGAGTGAATTTCAAAGCATTCTCACTTTTTTCCATTCTTCGGTATGTGGGGGATATTTTAGTGGAAGAAAAACTATAGCAAAAGTGTTGTAGAGTGGGTTTTATTGGCTAATGCTTTTCAAGAATGCACATGAGTTTGGCTGAAGTTGTTTGCAATGTCAGCAAATAGGAAATTCATCCAAGAAGGATATGTTGCCACTGACCCTCATTTTAGTAATAAAAATCTTCGATGTTTGGGGAATCAATTTCATGGGACCTTTTCCAGCCTCGTTTGGATTCGAATATATTCTGATGGTAGTTGATTACACGTCAAAATGGATGGAAGCAATATCTATACGGACTAATGATAATAAAGTTATAACTACTTTTATCCAATGAAACTAAAGGAAAATCCTGATTTTTCGGACCAGCTTCATTCAGATCTGATCAGATCAAGAGATATATTTCAAAATTTTTTCTCTTTGATCTGAATCAGATCTAAAATATTTTAGATCTAATTTTTATTATTCTAATAATAAAAATAAAATATAGATAAATTAAATCAAATTTAATTTACCTTGATGTAGGGTAATCCTATTATCCATTGATGATCCTGTAAGCAACGGAAGGTCCTAGATCTAGCCATGCAAGTACTTGGCCTCTACCAATATCTATTCAGACTGGATCTAGAGATCCTCTTCTTCTCTATCACGTCTCCAAAATTAGATCTAAATCTGATTTGGAGGATCTTCAAAATGGCTTTCGAAGATCAGCAGTTGTCCTTTGCAGCAGCGCAGCCTTCTAGCTTTCTGTCACCTTTCTCTCATCTAGATTGCACCAACTGGATCCCAAACTACTTTGGGCATAAGAGAAGAGGGAGATGATGGACTTGGCATGGAGGAGGAAGAGAGAGGTAGCCTTGGGGCATGGAGAATTTTTTTACATGTGTTTTGGGTTGGGCGCAGGGTCTTATTTATAGATCATGCGTGATCCAACTCCTCTTCTTCCCAACCAATCACAATCCTTTATAAAATCATATCTAAATCTGATTGATGAGAATAGAGTCCCTTGGATTCATCCTTAGATGGCGCCTAAGACTAGTCAAAGTGAAGAAAAATCCTGATTTCTCGGATCAGGTTCGTTCAGATTTGATCAGATCAAGAGATATATTTCAAAAAATTTTCTCTTTGATCCTAATCAGATCTGAGATATTTTAGATTTGATTATTATTATTTTAAAAATAAAATAAAATCTAGATAAAATAAATCAAATTTAATTTACCTTGATATGGGTAATCCTATTATCCGTTGATGATCTTGTATGCAGTGGAAGGTTCTGGATCTAGCCATGCAAGTGCCTGGTCTCTACTGGTATCCACTCAGACTGGATCTGGAGATCCTCTTCTTCTCTATCACGTCTCCAAAAATCAGATCTGGATCTGATCTGGAGGATCTTCAAAACTCCTTTTGAAGATCAGCAGTCGTCCTTTGCAGCAGTGCAGCCTTCTAGCTTTCAGTCGCCTTTCTTTGATCTGGATCGCACCAACCAAAAATCCAAAACTCCTTTTGGACGTGGAGAGGAGAGGGAGAAGGTGGTTTGGCATGGAGGAAGAGGGGAGAGGCAGCCTTGGGGCGTGGGGTTTCAATTTCTCAAACTTTAATTTGAGTTGGGCGCAGGGTCTTATTTATAGACTGTCTGTGATCCAACTCCTCTTCTTCCCAACCAATCACAACCCTTTGTGAAATCAGATCTAAATCTGATTGGTGGGAATAGAGTCCCCTGGATTCCTCCTTAGAGGGTGCCTAAGATCCAGTCAAAGTTGGTTCTTAGGAGAACTCTAATTGGAATCCAAAAAGGAGATGGAGTCCCTGTCCAACAGGGACTCCTGGGCGCCTCCAACTTGGGCACACGCCAAGGGTGGCGTGCGCCCTCTTCCTTGCCAGGTTCTGGCAGGGGGACAGGCCCCCACCAGCTCTCCAATAGGTGCATGACATATGGACAAAAGTCAAAGTGTCAATGGTCAATATTTGACCAGTCAAAGGTAGACTTTTGACCAAAGTCAAAGAACGAAGAAATGGCAGGTGACCAAAAATGGCAGGTAATGTCTTACAAAATAAGACAACCTTTTCTGACTTGGACAACCTCCAGTCAGACCATATGAAGGCCTCTGATTGAGCACAAACTCCTTTGGCTCAGTCAGGACAACTTATTTATGATAGTAAAAGAAGAACGTTAGGTTCAATCGAGTGCTAGCACGATTTCCTTGAACCTAATTGAATCTCATTCAGATCAATTGAACTAGGATCAGTTCAATTGATGATCACCAGATTCAAACCCTTGTTTGTGTGACCCAGTTAGGTTCAGTTCTGTATGGTAATGGGATATGTCATGATCTCTATCATCGACATCATCGAAACTCCTTTCGATGGATCAGAACTCTTCTGATTCGAACAGCTAGAATGATCGATCATCTAAATCATTCTAATTGCTCCCAAAATCCACCAGTGACACCTAGCAGTATATGGTGGCAACCCATCAGAGCTGAATGCGAACCTCTTGGTGCAGCTACCTGTGTGATTAAGTTCTTCTATCTTGAGCCCCGATCAGATTAGGGTTAAGGTGAACTCGTCAAACCCTAGTTTCTATCATATGATGTAATCATTCGATTCGAGTCCGATGTGAAAATCTAAATAGAAACTCTTTCTATTATTTCACTCTGCCATGGCCATGGGCTTCTGGACTTGATTCTCATGATCATCATAGGGCTGCTCCTCTACCACCGAGGTAGATAGATTCCATCTTGATGCCATCCAGTTCCTACAATGAACATGCTATAGCCAACATACACCTCAGGGTTCCATATGGCTAGGAGACCGAGTAATGGTGTAGTCAAACTATAACACCCTCAAGGTGAACTGCCGATGCACCTCAGGTCAAAGAACCAGACACACTACTGCAGCATCGAGTCAGTCATTGACGAGAAGGTAGACTTCCCTAATGACTACTCGAGGTGGTCACGCTCAGTGCCCTCGTTCTCTAACGAGTACCTGTACTCTCGCTCCGGTGTCTCCACACCATAGACTCAAGACTCATCTACTAAAGAGAAGCGATTGTACACCAACCTTCCGGATCAATCACCATCCTCGTGATGATCCTATGGTCGGGAGCATTTTATGAGTTAATAATGATTATTCATGTCTTAAATTTTCAACTCTTGAAAATATGAATTATCATTACCATTAACTCAAAGGATGTATCACAGACACTAAATACACATATGTGATAGAAAATAACCCATTTTATTGATATTAGTCAAAATTATAAATTTTGCCCCTAGAAGTGTATTACAAGTGTCAGCCAATTCTGGCTTCTAGGGCACATATATCTAACAATCTCCCACTTGTCCTAAAGCCAATTGGCTACAAGTCTAAGTCCCATCTTCTCAAGGTGGGCTTCGATCTTCTGCTGGCCCAACGGCTTTGTAAGTGGGTCTGCCACATTATCTGTGGAGTTGACTCTCTTGACCTCGACGTAACCCTTCTCGAGGTAATCGCGGATGAGGTGGTATCGCCGCTCAATATGCTTGGATTTCTTGGTGAGACCTCGGCTCCTTAGCAAGGGCTATGGCGCCATTGTTGTCGCAGTATAGAGGAATGGCATCTGATGGCATTACTCCAATTTCTGCAGCAAACTTCTTATACCAGAATGCTTTCCTTCGCAGCCTCTGATGCAGCGATATATTCTGCTTCCATGGTGGAATCTGCTATCACCGTTTGCTTGAAACTCTTCCAGCTGACAGCACCACCATTGCACACAAACAGACTCCTAGATGTCGACTTTCGATCATCTATATCGGACATGAAATCCGAGTCTGTGTATCCCTGGACTTGGAGTTCTCCGTTACCAAAGACCAACATCATATCCTTAGTTCTTCTCAAGTACTTAAGGATACATTTCACAGAAGTCCAGTGTTCTTCACCTGGATTTGACTGATATCTGCTTGTGACACTCACAGCATGGGCTATATCAGGTCGTGTACATAGCATGGCATACATGAGGCTCCCTATTGCAGAAGCATAAGGGATCTTGCTCATGCATTCTATTTCCTCAGGTGTGCTAGGGGCACATCTTCTTGGAAAGATGAATACCATGTCTGAAGGGTATTAATCCCCTCTTAGAGTTTTCCATACTAAACCTCTTTAGTACTTTCTCTATGTACATCTTCTGTGAAAGTCCTAGCATCCTATTCGGTCTATCCCTATAGACCTTAATTCCTAGAATAAAGGATGCTTCGCCTAGGTCTTTCATGGAGAATTCCTTGGACAACCATAATTTTGACTGTTGTTAACATGGGAATATCATTCCCAATAAGGAGGATGTCATCCACGTACAATACGAGGAAGACAACAGCGCTCCCACTGATCTTTTTGAAGACACACGGTTCCTCTTCATTTTTGATGAAACCAAACATTTTGATCACATCATTGAAACGAGTGTTCCAACTCCGAGATGCTTGCTTAAGTCCATATATGGACCTTTGCAGCTTGCAAACCTTATGATCAGTATCACTAGATGTGAAACCTAGCGGCTATTCCATATAGATATCTTCCTCAAGATATCTGTTTAAGAACATTGTTTTCATGTCCATTTGCCATATTTCATAATCAAAATAGGCTGCAATAGCAAGCAATGTTGTCCTAAACTCTAACTTGTCCGCTTGTTGTCTTTTGACATGAGTCGGACAACCCCAAATTCTAAGATGACTCAGACTTGATTTCTTACCGTGCCATATCTCATATGGTGTGCTAGGAACGATTTTAGAGGGAACCTGATTCAGTAGATAAATTGAAGTTAATAATGAGTGTCTCCAAAGAAAATCAGGGAGGTCTGTGAAGCTCATCATGGATCAGACCATATCCAATAGAGTTCGATTTCTCCATTCTGAAACTCCGTTGAGTTGAGGTATTCCTGATGGAGTCCATTGAGAGACTATGTCATTTTCCTTGAGATAGTCTAGGAATTCTTAGCTAAGGTATTCACCTCCTCGATCTGATCGAAGAACCTTAATAGGTTTTTCAGTTTATTTTTCTACTTCATGTCTGAATTCTTTAAACTTTTCAAAAGCTTCAGACTTGTGTCTCATAAGATACACATACCCATACCTAGACAAATCATCGATAAAGATAATAAAGTAGACAAAATTGCCTCTAGCCGGCACATCAAATGGGCTGCACACATCAGTATGTACTAGGGCAAGGAGATCTGTGGCCCTTTCCCCATGTCCTACAAAAGGGAGTTTAGTCATTTTGCCTTGAAGATAAGATTCACAAGTTGGATATGACTCGGAAGTCAACAAACTCAATAGCCTATTTTTCTCCAATTTGTTGATCCTATCTTCTGCTATATGACCTAATCTCAAGTGCCATAAATACTTATCATTTGGACTATCCCTAGGTCATTTGGCATTCACGTTTTGCTCGATAGTTAGAACAAATACATCAATATGTAGCTGATAAAGACCGTTAATAAGAAAATCATTTGCAATTTTATTTCTTTCATAAAAAATGTTACAATGGTCCTTAAAGAAGGTAATCACATAGCCTTCTAGTGCTAAGCATGAAATAAAAATCAAATTCCTGCTAGCTGCAGGCACATAATAATAGTCTTTCAAAACTAAGTCTAAACCAGATGGTAATTGAAGAGGATATGTTCCCACGGCCACTGCAGCAACTCTTGCTCCATTACCGATGCGTAGGATCATGTCTCCATCCCTCAACCTCCTGCTATCCTCAAGACCCTGCATGGAAGTGCACAAATGAGCAGTAGAACCAAAGTCAAACATCCAACTGGATGCAAAAGAAATCGTAAGGTTAGACTCAACAATGAGCATACCTCCAAAAGGACCTTCCTTCTTGTTCTTCAGGGTGGCCAAGTAAGTGGGGTAGTTTCGCTTCCAATGGTCGTAGCTATTGCAATGAAAATACTTTCCTTTGACAGTGGCCTTCTTCTTCGGCTCTATCTTCTTCTTCTTTCCTCCTTCCATCTTTTGCTTTTTCGCAGACTTCTTTTTCTTTCTAGAAGACTTTCTTTTAAAAGAAGTTCGTTCTATAGCAAGAACTGAGCCTTTAGAATCTTTCATAGAAAGCTCAGCGATGACCAGCATATTCATTAATTCGGCCAAGGAATTTTGAAGTTTATGCATGTGGTAATTCATGATGAATTGCCCATATGCATCAGTCAAGGATTGTAGAATAACATCGTTCTACAGATCTAAGTCTAACTTTACACCGAGCTTCTCAAGCTCTTCCAAGTCCTTGATCATCATCTGACAGTGATCTTAGACTAACTGCCCATCACGCACCTTAGCCTTAAAAAGTCATTTCATGACTTGATACTTAGCTACACGACTCTGTTCACCAAACATGTCTTGTAGGTGAGCCAATATTTGGCGAGCAGTCCTGATATCTTCATGTTGGCGCTGGAGCTCATCAGACATCGAGCCCAACATATAATATCTGGCCTAATTATCTTCGTGTATCCATTTTTCTAGAGATACTCTCTGTTTAGCAGATGGATGGGCTAGTAAGGTGAGAGGGTCCTGGTCCAATACACGGGTTAACTTCTCAAAATCCAAAATGATTATGTTAGTTCCTGAGCCAATCTTTATAATTGGATTCGGTTAGTCTATGTGTATCCAGGATACGTGCTAATGGATTGGACGCAGACATTTTTCTATAGAGAGTCAAAGATTCTAGTTAGATATTGTAATTATGACTTGACCAATTTATTTAGGAATTTTATTTTTAAATAAATTAGCTTTCACTTTTTTCTCGGATCCCTACACTCCCTCTGTAAAGATGCAAAAATCTCCATGATTAATGATTTCTAGTGGGTGGTGCGGTCTCACCAACTGACTCATCACCTTACCTAATAGTTATTGGTGATGGGTTAGCTAATGAGTGAACAACTCTTATTCAATGATTTTCTAATTATGGTGCACCCAAACTTGATTTCCAATTCATGAATCTCATCGTATCCGAAATATTGATCCACTCCTTAGTTAAGTTAGACCCACCATTTGCACAGACTGAATTCTTAATTGAGTCTCTCATCGTATCAGAAATATTGAGCCCAACTCATCCTTCAGCCCATAGCATCCAATGCCTAATAGACATGGTTGTATTTTTTTGGTGCAACTGAGCCACTATATCCAATCGAGAACAATCAACCCCAGGAAGGGCCCGCACATCTACAATGGTGGAAGACCTCAGACTTAATCTTTTCTTAGGAAGAATTGATTCAGATCTCATTAAACTAGACTTGTCATAGTCATAACAATTATGATTAACCTAGTGGCATGGGTTAGCTCGGATTATTGACCACCTCAAATCAGAACTGAGTCAACAGATATGACCAGGTAAGTGAGATCGGTGGAAGGGATATGCCATTAACTCGTACAAGAATGCATTCAGGTCGAGTAGCTCCCAATTAAAAATCAGTCGGTCGTATCTACCAAACTTATCTTAGACACCAAATTGTTGAGCCTGAACCAATTGGGTTAGCCTACAATCCAGACTCTAACTCTGAGCCTAATTAGGTCTTACTTGATCGTGACTCAATCTTGACCCAGACTTAATCCTATTAGACTGGTCAATTTAAGCATTGTTGATCCCATCTAACCAACTCTTGATTCAGTTTGATCAACTGCTTAGACCTAATTGAGCTATCCAAGCCCGAACCCAGTATTATGAATATGTCTTAGATTTAAAATTCTTAATTTTAGACCTAATTAATATTTCATAATCTTAATTCTTAATTAAGTAGGGTTCATAAATAAAATATGCACAATAAATCCTAGAGTTTTAGGATCTAGGGTTTTACAGAAAGTAAGTTTTGGATTTCTGATTAAGGACGAACGTGCAGCACCCCTACATGTCATAAGAACACTCCATCGGATGGGAGGAGAGGGCCTTTAAATCCTTCTTCATTCTTATGACTGGACGGCCAAGAGGAACGCCTTAATCAGGAACATGTAATACTACAAAACAATTTTAGATCTATATCATATATCTCATATATAAATTAGATCTAATCATGGCATATTTTGCATACATCTCATGTATTGAATCATACATATTTTTCAGATCTAAATTATCTCATAATAATCTAAAAAATTAGATTTAAATTGATCTTATCAAAATAAACTCTAATCTAGACAACTATGTAGAACTATTCTACAACTAGTCTAGACATGCATCAATCATATCTCATATGATGTTAAAATTAAATAATTTTTATTTACTATTTTTTAGATATTATTATAATAATTATAATATTAGAAAATAGTAAATAAATATATCTAAAATATAATTTAATCAAATTAAATTGTAAACATGCAAGACCATTCTATAGAACTATTCTATTTTAGAACTAGTCATGCATATTTTCTAATCTTAGATCCAAATCATTTAATTTTAATTTTTCTGATTTCAGATCTGATCATATCTCATGTGACATATAAAATCACTTATTTTTTAATTAAAATAAGTTTAAAATTAGATCTAAACACCTTAGAACCTTGGCTTTGATACCAGTTGAAGGGAAATCCTAATTTTTCGGACCAGGTTCATTCAGATCTGATCGGATCAAGAAATATATTTTAAAATTTTTTTTCTTTAATCTAAATCAGATTTAGGATATTTTAGATCTAATTTTTATTATTCTAATAATAAAAATAAAATATAGATAAATTAAATTTAATTTAATTTACCTTGGATAATCCTATTATCCGTTGATGATCCTGTAAGCAGCGGAAGGTTCTGGATCTAGCCATACAAGTGCCTAGCTTCTATCGATATCCACTCAGACTGAATCTACAAATCCTCTTCTTCTCTATCACGTCTCCAAAATCAGATCTGAATCTGATTTGGAGGATCTTCAAAATGGCTTTCGAAGATCAGAAGTTGTCCTTTGTAGTAGCGCAGCCTTCTAGCTTTCTGTCATCTTTCTCTTGCCTAGATTGCATCAACTGGATCCCAAACTACTTTGGGCATGGAGAGAAGAGGGAGATGATGGACTTGGCATGGAGGAGGAAGAGAGAGGCAGCCTTGGGGTATGAAAAATTTTTTTACATGTGTTTTGGGGTGGGTGCAGGGTCTTATTTATAGACTATGCGTGATTCAACTCCTCTTCTTCCTAACCAATCACAACCCTTTATGAAATCAGATCTAAATTTGATTGGTGGGAATAGAGTCCCTTGGATTCATCCTTAGATGGTGCCTAAGACTAGTCAAAGTTGGTTCTTAGGAGGAGTCTAATCGGAATCCAAAAAGGAGATGGAGTCCCTATCCAATAGGGACTCCTGGGCATCTCAAACTTGGGCGCACGCCACCCTTGGCGTGCGCCCTCCTCCTTGCCAGCTTCTGGCAGGAGGACAAGCCCCCACCAGCTCTCCAATAGGTATGTGACACATGGACAGAAGTCAAAGTGTCAATGGTCAACATTTGACCAGTCAAAGGTCAACTTTTGACCAAAGTCAAAGGACGAGAAATGACAGGTGACCAAAAATGGTAGGTATTATCTTACAAAATAAGACAACCCTTTTCTGATCTGGACAGACTCCAATCAGACCAAGTGAAGGCCTCTGATCGAGCACAAACTCCTTTGGCTCAGTCAGGACAACTATTTATGATAGTAAAAGAAGAACGTTAGGTTCAATCGAGTGCTAGCACGATTTTCTTGAACCTAATTGAATCTCATTCAGATCAATTGAACTGGATCAGTTCAATTGATGATCACCAGATTCAAACCCTTATTTGTGTGACCCAGTTAGGTTCAATTCTGTATGGTAATGGGATATGTCATGATCTCTATCATCGACATCATCGAAACTCCTTTCGATGGATCAGAACTCTTTTGATTCGAACAGCTAGAATGATCGATCATCTAAATCATTCTAATTGCTCCCAAAATCCACCAGTGACACCTAGCAGTATATGGTGGCAACCCATCAGAGCTGAATGCAAACCTCTTGGTGTAGCTATCTGTGTGATTAAGTTCTTCTATCTTGAGCCTCGATCAGATTAGGGTTAAGGTGAACTCATCAAACCCTAGTTTCTGTCATATGATGTAATCATTCGATTCAAGTCCGATGTGAAAACCTAAATAGAAACTCTTTCTATTATTTCACTCTGCCATGGCCATGGGCTTCTGGACTTGATTCTTATGATCATCATAGGGCTGCTCCTCTACCACCGAGGTAGATAGATTCCATCTTGATGCAATCCAGTTCCTACAATGAACATGCTATAGCCAACATACACCTCAGGATTTTGAATGGCTAGGAGATCGAGTTATGGTGTAGTCAAACTATAACACCCTCAAGATGAACTGCCGATGCACCTCAGGTCAAAGAATCAGACACACCACTGCAGCATCAAGTCAGTCATTGACGAGAAGGTAGACTTCCTAATGACTACTCGAGGTGGTCACGCTCAGTGCCCTCGTTCTCTAACAAGTATCTATACTCTCACTCCAGTGTCTCCACACCGTAGACTCAAGACTCATCTACTAAAGAGAAGCGATTGTACACCAACCTTCCGGATCAATCACCATCCTCGTGATGATCCTATGGTTGAAAGCATTTTATGAGTTAATAATGATTATTCATATCTTAAATTTTTAACTCTTGAAAATATGAATTATCATTACCATTAACTCAAAGGATATATCACAGACACTAAATACACATATGTGATAGAAAATAACCCATTTTATTGATTATAGTCAAAATTATAATTTTGCCCCTAAAAGTGTATTACAAGTGTCAGCCAATTCTGGCTTCTAGGGCACATATATCTAACAGAAACATCATTAGTTGATTGGCTTTCCAAGGGTGATCATTAGTGATGGATGGACTCATTTCATGAATAGACACTTTGAAGCACTTATGAAAAAATATAATATTACATACAAAATTGCCACACCAAATCACCCCCAAACTAATTATCAGGTAGAGGTGTCAAATAGGAAGATTAAACATATCCTAGAAAAGATGGTTAGACTCAATAGAAAGAATTGGTCTCTTCGCTTAGATGATGCATTATGGGCTTACCGTACAGCTTTTAAAACTCCTATCTATATGTCATCCTACTGATTAGTTTATGGCAAAGCATGCCATCTGCCGATTAAATTAGAACATCATGCACTCTAGTCCATACGAATATTTAATTTTAATATGAAGAATGCAGATTCTAATTGGAGGTTGCAAATCAATGAACTGGAAGAACTTCACAATGATGCATATGAGAGTTTACGAATTTATAAGGCTCGAACCAAAGTATTTCATTGCAAATATATCTTTAGAAAATTATTTGAGCTAAATCAAAAGGTTTGGCTCTTCAATTTCAAGTTACGCCTCTTTCCCGATAAACTCTGCTCCCAATGGGAATGGGATGAACCTTTCATTATCACACAAATATTCTCATATGGAGCAATTGAAATGTATGACCCCAGAATGGCAAAATATTTAAGGTGAACGGTCAACGTCTAAAGCCATATGTATATGGAATTGCACATAAAGAACAAATCGACACCATCTGCCTGTGTGATCCACCTTATAATGAATAATAAACTTGATGTCTGGCTGAAGATGTAAAACTTAGCGCTTGTTGGGAGACAATTTAATGATTTCATATTTTTTACTTTACTACAGCTGCAGGAATTTAGAATAAGGGCCTGCTAACCAATGAAGCTATATTCAACTCTAGAAGTAAAATTATCCCAGGTGCACTGATAGGAATGCGATGTTGTTGTTAAGACACCGTGTTTATCAGTTTAATCTGACTTCTTAAAATAATTAAAAATGCATAGATAGCAGTGAGTCGGATCAAATCCATAGGAAAGATAGTATTTTTAAATTTGAAATCTTTAATTTTTGAAAAGAAAATGAAAAAAAAAGAATTTTTAAATCAAAAGTAAAGTCAAAAAATAAAAAATAAAAATTAAAAGATACAGAAATTTAAACTTGATACTAAGATCTACTAGTTAGATCTTAGCATCTACTTACAATAAAATAAAAAGTAATAATTTAAAGTACAAAAATTAAATTATAATAAAAATAAAAAGCATGAAATTAAAGAGCATCAAAATAAATATTGTATTAAAAAGTTCATAATTTAAATACATAAAATAAAAAGAAAATAAAATAGACTAATCTTTGATCTTGAATTGGCATTGATGGAAAGATGGTGTAGAAGCCCAGCTCTTCTTCTCGGCACCAATTATTTTGAAGCAGCCATTAACCCATAGCCTGGCTTCATCCTATATCAAAGCTTCACCTTGATCTGAGATGTTGATTTCTGGAGGCCTGGGATCCTTTTTATATAGCTAGGAGGGCTGGAGAGTTTGCTTCTGGGCAATGTGGGACTATGGATCTCTTTGATCATCAAAATATAAAGAAATCCAAATAAAAATTAGATTAAAAGAAGTTCTGGATGAATTTTGCTGCTCTGGATGAAATCTTACTATAAATATAAATCCAACAATTCAAAAATCATCAAAATCGGATGTGTATCAATCCAGATCAGGTTGGATTAAATTCTAGCCATCCGATCACACGTTGATGGAGAAAATCTGGCTGCTGATCGTACGTCGGGAGTCCTAATCACCATCGAGAGCATTCTGTACAGTCGGATCATCCTCTGGATTGTGCGCTGCCATTGGACGGTGATCCACATGAAATTTGAGGCTGAATCAAAATCCAAAAATAACCACAACCGTTTGATCATGACCATAATCAACCACAATCGTTCAATCACGCAATTACTGTTCCCATGGACCGCGTGGACCGGCCGCACCGCACACCACAGCCAATCAGCATCTCTATTACCTAGTGAAAAGACCAGATTGCCCTATAAGCCATGATAAATTTTTGTGGACCCTTTAAGGGTCTAGGTCCACCATATGTCGTGCATTGATTCGTCGGTTTCTACTGAGCTGGCGATCCACACTGTGCTGTAGACCGACTGATGGCTTTTGGACTTGAGTCGGCTAGCACGGATGGCTTGTCGCATCGACTTGGTTGGCTTGGCTCGGCGTGTTTGAATGCACCGACTGCTGCGGCATGGCAGCTTGAGCCGTTTGAGCCGTATGTTATTTTTTCATTTAAATTTTTTTATTTTATTTCTTTAGAAATTCATATCTTTTTCATTTTAGCTCCGTTTTGCTCCAAACTTATTTTTTTATGATCAAAAAAATAAGCTCTTTCTATTGATTATAAAATTTTATTTTTTAATTTTTATTTTTTTAATTAATTTTTTAATTAATAAAAATATGAATTTCTTAAAAATTATATATAAATTAATTAATAATTTTTAAAAATTAATATAAATTAATTAATAAATTAATACTTTTATTGGTGAATTTATGATACTTATCATACCCCCCAACTTAAGCTTTGCTCATCCTTGAGTAAAGAAAGAATTTAGTTTTAAATACCTTTTAACTTTAGAGTTTCGAATTTTACCTAAGCAGTTTTCAAAATGGCCATTGATATTCAGTAGAGCTTAAGTGAGATATATCATTGGAGTATTAATACTTATCAATAGAAAAATTAAGTAAAGAGTATTAAATTTTTTTGAACTTTTTCTAAATTATCCCATCTTTATCTCTAATTTGTCTAAACTTTCATATAGACAAGTGTATTGCTACTTTCCATCCTTCATTTATTGATTTTTATTTTCATATTATCCACTTTTTGATGCGAATATCATTGCTTACTTAGGCAACGAGACCCGGTTACTCAGTGGAAAACCAATATCTTTTTTTTTTTTTAACATTGTACCACTATTGAGTATCTTAACCTCTTAAGCTTTCTATTTGATCCATGTAGCGAGTCTTGGGCCAATGACTCCCAAACTAGTTGGCTTTAGGGCACTAAGTATAGAATACCCCTCGGGCTTACTAGCTCGAATCAAACAGGCTACGAGTTAAGACTAGCTTTACAACGAGCTTCTTTGTCCTTCCCATCTTTTAATGCGAAACTCAATACTTGCTTAGGCAAAGAGGCCCGGTTACTCAGTAAGAAGTACTTAGAAACTATTTTATTAAAATGAATTTGTTATATGAAGAAACGTATAGTTATCCTACACAAGCCTATAAAAAGTAGACTTTTCTTTGATGCTAGTAGAAATAATTAAAAATATTTCAAGAAAAAACTTTTTATATTCTAGACTTAACTCTTTATTGAATTTTCTTAATACTTGATTCCTCAATATCTCATAGATTCTTTGATCTGTGCATCAATTTTCATTTAAAAATGCTTAATTTAATTCGATTCTTAAGCATAATCAGGTGTCTAAATACTAAATACTAGCTTTTTTAAGGACTTAAAATTTTAAAATTTTTATTTTTCTCCCCCCAACTTAATTGACATTATCCTCAATGGAGAAGAAAAAATAAAGGATGTAATAAAGAACATGAATACACCTGACTATATTTTTGGTCCAGCACATGCCTTTGAAAATTTGGGCTCTCCCTCCAACTTATTCAAATTATCCTAAAATAAAAATAAACTAAAAAGATAAATTAGATAAAAATTAAATATTGGGTTGCCTCCCTTAATTTGGTTTAACATGGATATGCACAAAAAATTTTTAATCAAAGGGTTCTATGCAATTTAAACTAGATGCATGCAACTAATTGAATTCTAAAAGGCTTACCTTGCCTCTAGCAATCACCAAAAAAAATAAAAAAAAATAACATGATGCATGCTCTAAGCAGTTAGGATTTCTAATCTTATCATGAGGCTTTTAATTAGATCTAAAAGAATATTTTTTTTAAATTAATTTAAAAATAAAATAAATAAATAAATAAATAAAAGGACTAGGGTTAGGATTGATCTCATCAAAATTAGATGCTTTCTTCCTTTTCTCTTTTTTTCTACAAAATAAATAAAAAAATTAGTAAAAAATATTTAAAAAAAATATTTATAATTAATTTACAAAAAAATCAAAGAAATCAAAGAAAAAATAGCATCTATTTCATCACCGACAATAGTGCCAAAAACTTGGTGCATTTGCTAAAATTATTTTTAATTTATTTAAAATAAATCAAAGAAATTAAAAAAAAATAGCATCTATTCCATCCCCGATAATGGCACCAAAAATATGGTGCATTTGCCAAAATTATTTTTAATTTATTTAAAATAAATCAAAGAAATCAAAATCAAAAATCAAAAATAATCCCTAATAATGGTGCCAAAAACTTGATAGGAATGCGATGTTGTCGTTAAGACACCGTATTTATCAGTTTAATCTGATTTCTTAAAATAATTAAAAATAAATAGATAGCAATGACTCGGGTCGAATCCATAGGAAAGGTAGTATTTTTAAATTTAAAATCTTTGATTTTTGAAAAAAAAAGAAAAAAATTTTAAAATCAAAAGTGAAGTCAAAAAATAAAAAGTAAAAATTAAAAGATGCAGAAATTTAAACTTGATACTAAGATCTACTAGTTAGATCTTAGCATCTACTAGCAATAAAATAAAAAGTAATAATTTAAAGTGTAGAAATTAAATTATAATAAAAATAAAAATCATGAAATTAAAGAGCATAAAAATAAATATTATATTAAAAAGTTCATAATTTAAATACATAAAATTAAAAAAAAATAAAATAGACTGATCTCTGATCTTAGATCGGCATTAATGGAAAGATGGTGTAGAAGCTCAGCTCTTCTTCTCGGCACCAATGGCTTTGAAGCAGCCATTAACCCATATCCTGGCTTCACCCTATACCAATGCTTCACCTTGATCTAAGATGTTGATTTCTGATGGCTTGGGGTCCTTTTTATAGAGCTAGGAGGGCCGGAGAGTTTGCTTCTTGGCAATATGGGACTAAAGGGCTCTTTGATCATCAAAATATAAAAAAATCTAAATAAAAATTGGATTAAAAGGAGTCCTGGATGAATTCTACTGCTCTAGATGAAATCTGGACATAAATAGAAATCCAACGGTCCAAAAATCGTCAAAATTGGATGTATATCAGCCCAGATCAGGTTGGATTAAATTCTAGCCGTCCGATCGCACGTTAATGGAGGAAATCTGGTCACTGATCGTGCGTCAGAAGTCCTGATCACCGTCGAAAGCATTCTGTACCATCAGATCATCCTTTGGATCATGCGCTGTCACTGGATGGCGATCCACATGAAGTCTGAGGTTGAATCAAAATTCGAAAATAACCACAACCATTTGATCATGACTGCAATCAACCGCAGCCATCCGATCGTGCAATTACTGTTCCCATGGACCGCGTGGATCGACCGCACCGCACACCACAGCTAATCAGCATCTTTGTTGCCAAGTGAAAAGACCAGGTTGCCCTATGAGCCACCATAAATTTCTGTGGACCCTTTAAGGGTCAAGGTCTGCTACGTGTCGCGCATTGATTCGTCGGTTTCTGCTGAGCTGGCAGTCCACACTGTGCTATAGACCGACTGATGGCTTCTAGGCTTGAGTCAGCTAGCACGGATGGCTTATCGCACCGACTTGGTCGGCTTGGCTCGGCATGTTTGAATGCGCCGACTGCTGCGGCGTGACGGCTTGAGCCGTTTGAGCCGTATGTTATTTTTTTCATTTAAATTTTTTTATTTTATTTCTTTAGAAATTCATATCTTTTCTATTTTAGCTTTATTTTGCTCCAAACTTATTTCGTTGCGATCAAAAAAATAAGCTCTTTCCATTGAATATAAAATTTTATTTTTAATTTTTATTATTTTTTTAATTAATAAAAATATGAATTTCTTAAAAATTATATATAAATTGATTAATAATTTTTAAAAATTAATATAAATTAATTAATAAATTAATAATTTTATTGGTGAATTTATGATACTTATCATGCACTCTCTCCTTTTTATTTTCTTTGCTTATTTTATTTTATTTTCTCACTTTATTAAGAACAATGTAGATTAAGTTGAGGGGAGAAAACTAATTTAATTAAGTTCTCGAGTATGGTCAAAACTAATTAGTTTTGTGTACCCAAATCTCATTTTGATTTGAAGTTGATCAGGCATCCTAATCAATGAGTGATTAATAGCCCAGATAATTTTAGAGATCCTAAGGAATAAATTATTAAGAAAACCTAACAAATGATAAAGTTTAGACCAAACTAAATTTTAGAGTGACTCCAGAGCATTCTTCTTACTGATCTCAATGAAGAATCGACTTCATGGAAGATTGGATGGAAAGATCAAGGTATGCAAAAGTTCTCCTTAGATTATGTTAAAAAAAATTGATTTTTCACTAAGTAACTGGGCTTCTTCACCTAAGTAAGCATTATGGTTCGCGTCAAAAGATGGGCAATGTAAAAAAAGATGGGGTTTTAGCACTTTTTTTTTACTAAGTAACCAGGCCCCTTCGCCTAAGAAAGCATTGCGATTCGTGTCAAAAAGTGGAGATGCAAGAAACCAATTAAGATTTAAAAAAATAAAGAGAGAGTAAGAAGATAAAAAGGGGGATTAACTTGCAAGAAAATAATAAACCTGGCTCACATCGAGTTAGAGGATTTAAAAAGTAAAGTGGAGAGTTAGTAAAAGAAGAGCTCTTAAAAATTTCTATGATTAACACTCAACCACTAACTGGATCGAATTGGCAATCCAATGAAGTATCTCTTTAATAGTCTGGCCAGGTATCACCTACTTTTAGGAATGCCTAACCTAACTTTTTATTCATGGACAAGTCAGTATATAATACTAATGTATATATTTTACTCGAGAATGAGCAAAGTTCAAGTTGGAGGATGTGATAAACACTTAATTTAAGCCACCTAAAAGTATCAAATTATATTTAATTTATTTTATTTATGAAGAATTTGATACTTTTTTATATTTTATAGGAAAGATTATTGCCGATACAAAGAGTCCGATTCATAGATCAAAAAAACTCAAATTTAGAGCAAATTAGACTTAAAATGGAATTAAAATAAAAAAAGATGTATACGATATTACAGAAAATGAAGATACTATGCAAAGAACCAAAAAAGGATATATACATCATTCTAAAAAAATATTTTTTTTTTTGTAATTCTTCAATTAAAAGAGGCGCTGGCTGGTTTGTTCATGAGTTTGTTTTTCCTAACGGGTCCGCGAAAGAGTTAACGGGTCTGTAAGCAAATTTTTTGTGGGCGCGCATGGTATGATAAGTTTGTGGTAGGATTTTTGCTGATGGCGTGGTGGCAAGTAGATGGACGTAGCAACACAACTCACAGTGGATGGGTTTAAAAGAAAAGAAATAATACTTAAATATTCCAAGAGGAAAATTTGTATTTTTTTTATCTGCTTTGATCCTTCAATCTCATCCATCCATCCTTTAGGCCTTATTATTTTCTTTAGTTCTACATTTGAAAGTCATGTAAAACTTTTTTCTCTTATCCCCTATAAAAAGGCTCTTATACTTCTTCTTGAGGATCATCCCAAAAATTCTTCTAGAGTCTTGCATAGAGGAAGAGAAAGGGACTATTCCATGAGCAACTAGGCTAGCAGTCTCGAGAGGGGAGAAGAAATTTTATAACAACACACAGCAAATTTATTATTCTAAACTTTCTTGTATTTCTTTTATATGCAATAAAGATTATGCTTTTTATTTAAATTATCATGAGTTCTTTATCTGCTCTTTTATATGCTTTTATTTATGCTTTTCTATTAGATTAATATTAGGAACAACTTATGCTTTCTAGAGATGCATCGTGATCTATAGGTATGGGGCATGCCAAGAAAAGAAGAGTTGTTTACCTAGTACTTTTTGGAGATGCATCGTGATCTATGGGTGTGGAGCATGTCGAGAAAAAATAGGTATTTTTATAAAAATTAATCATAATTATTTAAAAAAGAAATACAACTCTATGTTAGTTTAAAATTAATTCAAAACTTTCGAGATCTTTATTTTCTAATTACACCAATTTTAGGATAGTTTATTTTCTAAATCAAAATAGATCTTCTTTCTTTTATTTTACAATCTCAACGTAGCCCAAGATTCCTGAGGATATGATCTCGACTCACCCTACCTATGTAATGAGTAGAGTTATTTTTGATGCTATCAATGACTACGCATCAGTATGTAAGTATAAATTATTCAAAATGAAACCACATAAAACAATCACCGAGATGTTCACAAGATTCATCGATATCTTAAATGGTTTAAAGAGTCTTGGAAAAGGCTATTCTAATAGTAATGTTGTTCGTAAAATTCTTAGATTCTTATCGAAGAATTGAGAGCCAAAAATGATTGTCATTCAAGAAGCAAAGGACTTAAAAAGTTAGCATTGGAAGAACTCATTGGTTCTCTCATGACAAATGAGCTAAATAATAATCAAGAAAAAGAAGAAGTGAAGAAAAAGAAAACTATAGCTCTTAAAGTTGCTGGCATCCATGAAGAAGAAAGTAATTTCGAAGAAAACTTGAAAGATGATGAGGAAATGGCTATGATAGCAAGAAGAATCAAGAAGTTTATGAGAAGAAGGAAGAAATTTGAACCTAGGAGAACATACAACAAGGGAGAAGGTGGCAAAGAGAAAAAGAAGAATAAAGAGAAAGAACAACCACCTCTTTGCTATGAGTGCAAGAAGCTTGGACACTTCTGGATGGACTATCCTATGTTGAAGAAAAGCTCCAAAAAAATAAAGAAGAAAATATATAAAGCCACATAGAGCAATGATGAAGACTCTTCTTCAAATAAAGAAGAATGTCATAGAGAAGAAAGGCAAATCTTTGCCTTATGGCACATGATGATGATTAGGTAAATGATGATACCTCAATTTTAGATTTTATTTTTAAAGAATTATATGATGCTTTTAATGATCTAATTAGTGACTATAAGAAGCTATCTCATAAGAACAAAGAATTAAAAAAAGATATTTCACTTTTAAACAAAGATAAAGCTAAAGTAGAAGAAGATATGAAAGAACTACAAAGCAAATTTGATGAATCAAATGAAAAGAATGAATTCTGGCAAGATGAAATAATTACAATAAGATCTATTATGGATAGTTCAAAAAATCTTCAAATGTTAATTGATAATCAAAAGATGGTCTTTGCAAGGCCGATTTAGGATATAATCCATTAAGAAAATAAAAATTCCTAAAGAATGTATTTGAAAGATCTCAAAATCAAAATAAGACCATAACTTGTTTTAAGTGTAACAAAGTTAGACATAAAGCAATTGAATGCAAAATAATTAATGCAAATGAGAAATTTAACACAAATCAATCAAAAGTAAGAAAAATTTGGGTTCCAAAAAAAACTATTTGTACTAACCTCAATGGACCCAAGTCAGCTTGGATACCTAAATCTACTTAAATTTTTGTATAGGTGTGCTTGACATCCATGAGAGCTAAACGAAGATGGTACTTAGATAGCAAATATTCAAGGTATACATGATGGAAGATAGATCTCAATTTATCTCTCTAGAAACAAAGGATGGAGGTGTGGTGATGTTTAGAGATAATGATAAAGAAAAAATTATTGGTCTTGATAATATCTTTATAACATCCTCTACTTATATAGAAAATATTTTGTTAGTTGATGGTCTAACGCATAACTTACTTAGTGTTAGTCAATTATGTGATAGAAATTTCAATGTTTCATTCAAATCATCCCATTGTATCATAACTAAGTCATTTAATGATAGTATTAAATTCATAGAAAAAAGACATGACAATATTTATATTGTAGATCTTGATAATCTTAAAAATTATAATGTAGAATGTCTTGTTACTATGAATCCTAAATTAAATGAATCTTGTTGGATTTGGCATAATAGACTAGGTCATATAAGTATCGATTCATGGGCTAGATTGATTAAGGTTGACCTAGTAAAAGGCTTACCTAAAATAAATTTTAAAAAGAACAAGGTTTACAAAGCATGTCAACTTGGTAAACAAACAAAGTCCTCTTTCAAATCCAAAAATATTGTTACAATGACTAGACCTTTAGAGTTATTTTATATGGATTTGGTTGGTCTAATAACTACTAATCTAGGAGGAAAAAGATATGAATTTGTTAAAATTGATGACTTTTCAAGATATACTTAGATTTTATTTTTATCTCATAAAGATAATGCTTTTAATATGTTTGTTGATCTATTTAACAAACTAACAAAGGAAAAAGATTGCAATGTTTTATATATAAGAAGTGATCATGGCGTTAAATTTAAAAATCAAAAGTTTGAAAGTTTTTGCTCTAAAAGTAGAATAAATCATAATTTTTCAGCTCTTAGGACATCCCATTAAAATGGGATAGTAGAAAAAAAGAATAAAACACTAATTGAAATGGCACAAACCATATTTTATGAAAGTAATTTTTCAAAATATTTTTAGATAGAAGCTATTAATACTGCATACTATGTGCTAAATGGAGTCCTAGTTAGATCTATTTTGAAGAAAACTGCATATGAACTTTACAAAGAAAAGAAATCTAATGTTTCATATTTTAAAGCTTTTAGATGTAGATGTTTCATTTTGATAAATGATAAAGATAAATTAGGCAAATTTGATGCAAAATTAGATGAAGGCATCTTCCTAGATTACTCAATAAATAGTAGAGCATATAGAGTGTTTAATAAAAGTATTAGATGTGTGCCCTAGAAGCCATATTGACTGACACTTGTGATACACTTCTAAAGATAATTTTATAATTTTGACTATAAATTAATAAATAAATTATTTTCTATCATAGTATGTATGTAAAGTATCTGTGATACATCCTTTGAGTTAATGGCAATGACAATTTATATTTTCAAAGTGTTAAAAAATTAAGACATGAATTTTCATAATTAACTCATAAATTACTTCCGACCGTAAAATCATCATGAGGATGGTGATCGATCCGGAAGATTGGTGTACGATCATTTTCTTAGGATAAATGTATCTTGAGTCTATGGTGTGGAGACACCGGAGTGAGAGTACAGATACTCATTAGAGAATGAGGACACTGAACGTGACCACCTCAAGCAGTCATAAGAAAGTCTACCTTCTCATCGATGACTGACTCGATGCTACAGTGGTGTGTCTGGTTCTTTGACCTAAGGTGCATCGACAGTTCATCTTGAGGGTGTTATAGTTTGACTATACCATAACTTGATCTGCTAGCCATTCAAAATTCTGAGGTGTATATTGGCTATAGCATGTTTATTATAGAAATTGGATTGCACCAATAGGAGATCTATCTACCTCGATGGATGAGGAGCAGTCCTATGATAATCATAAGATTGAGTCCTTAAGTCCATGGCCATGGCAAAGTGAAGATAATAGAAAGAGTTTCTATTAGAATTTCATATTGGACTCGAATCGAATGATTAATTCATATGATGGATATTGGGTTTGACGAGTTTATCTAACCCTAATCCTATCGGAGCTCAAGATAGAAGAACCCAATCACACAGGTAGCTACATCGAGAGGTTCACCTTTGGTTATGATGAGTTGCCACTATATACTACTAGGTATTACTGGTGAATTTTGAGAATAATTAGAATAATTTAGATGATCGATCATTCTAATTGTATGAATCAGAAAAGTTTTAGTCCATTGAAACGTGTTTCGATGATGTCGATGATAGAGATCGCGACATGTCTTATTACCATATGGAACTGAATCTAACTGGATCATACTAATAAGGATTTGAATCTAGATATCATCAATTGGACTAATCTAGTTTAATTGATTTGTATTAGATCTAATTAGGTTCAAGAAAATTGTGCTAGCACATGATTGAGCCTAACATTTTTCTTTTGTAATTATTTTGGTTCATCTCAACTGAGCCAAATTTATTTAGGCTCAGTCAGAAACCTTATCTTAGTCTGACTGAAGCTTGTCTAGATCAAAAAAGTATTATCTTAATTCATTTGATTGATTTAAGATAACACCTGTCAATTCCTATCATCTGCTAATTCCTATTTTAGACATTGGTCAACAGTTGACCCTGGACACTTGGACATAGGGCCATGTGTCATGTGCCTATAGGAGAGCACCTAGGGCTCTTATCCCCCTGCTAAAAGAGGCAAGAGAGAGGATGCACGCCACCCTAGGTGTGCGCCTCATGTCGATAAGGGATGGAGTCCCATACAGATGGGACTCTAGGATATTTTGATATATTTAAACACCTAGGTGCCAAAGACTTCTGGTTTATCCAGTGTTGGCGCCACCTATGTAGATTTTTGAGGGACTCTCATCTGATTGGATCAGATGACATCATTCCACCAATCAAATTTAGATCTGATTGAATGAAGGCCTCTGATTGGTTGGGATGAAGTGGCACTGCATGGAGCAGCAGGGTCTATTTAAACCATATCTATGCTTAGGGTTAAAGAGCTTTTTCTTTTCACCATGCCGCAAGGTTGCCCTCCTCGATTCCATGCCTCCCTCTAATTCTCTCTCTTTCCTCTCCATGCCAAAAGGAGTTGGGCATGGGTTCAAGTGCAATCCAAGAAAGAAAAGTGCCCAGATCAGGAAGAAGGCAACACTACTGAAAGGGATGACTGCTGCTCTTCAAAGTAGTTTTGAAGAACTTCAAGATCAGATCTAGATCTAATTTTTGAAGAAATAATTTAGAAGGAGAAGACCTTCAGATTCTATCCGAGTGGATACTAGTAGAGGTCAGGCACGTGCGTGGCTCCTTCCAAAATCTCAGAATCAATCAGGATCATCGTAGGATAATCTGATTACCCAAAATAAAGGTATAAAATTAAATTAGATTTAATTTAATTTTTAATTTTTAATTTTTAATATCAAATATTTAGGATTAGATCTGAGATATCTCAGATCTAATTAGGATCATAAGAAAAATTTTTGAAATATTTCTTCAGATCCAATTAGATCTGAACGATCCTGTACAAGAAAAATATGATTTTTTCTTCAATTAGTATCAGAGCCAGATTAGCTGTTCATCAAATCTATTTTAGATCTAATTTAATTCTTATTTATGATTTGATATTAAAAAATTTTAGATGTCACATCAGATGTGATTAGATCTGAAATCAAAATATTAAAAATTTTATGATTTAGATCTATAATGTATGAGATGCATGACTAGACTAGAAAGAGAATAGTTCTATGTAGTTTAGTATAATCATATTGTTAAATTAATGAAATATGATATTAGATCTAATTTATTTCTATTTTTAATATTATAATTATTATAATCAAATCTAAAAAATAAAAAATAAAATTTTTAATTTTTATTTTATTCATATGAGATATGAAAGATACATGCTTAGACTAGTTATAGAATAGTTCTATAAAATGTCTAAAATAGTTTTATTTTTTATATGATCAAATTTAAAATTTTATTTTTTTAGATTTAATATATGATATTTTAGATATGAAAGTATGCATGATTGATTGACTTATGATACATGAGATGTATGCAAAACATGTATAAGTTAGATCATTAATTGTATATGCGATATATGATTTAGATCTAACTAGTTTTGTAGTAGAAATTATATCTCTGATTAAGACGTTCCCCTTGGCCATTCAATCATAAGAATAAAGTAGGATTTAAAGATCCTCTCCTTCCATTCGATGGGGTATTTTTATGATGTGTAGGGGTGCTGCATGTTCATTCTTAATCAGAAATCAAAACTTATTTTTCTGCAAAATCCTAGATCCTAAAATCTTAGGATTTTGTTACACATTTTATTCATGAACCCAAAACTTAATTAAAAATTAAGATTATAAAATTAATTACATCTAAAATAATGAATTTTCAGATCTAAGATATATTTATAAAATTAGGTTTTGAGCTTTAGTAGCTCAATTAGGTCTAGCGATTGATCAAATCAAATCAAGAGTTGGTTAGGTGGGATCAAAGAAAGCTTAGTTTTGACCAATCTAATAGGATTAAGTCTGGATCAAGATTGAATCATATTGAGATGTGACTCGATCAAGTCAAGACCTAATTTGGCTCTATGGTTTGAGCCTGGATTGTAGGCTAACCCAATTGGTTCAGATTCGATAATTTGGTGTCTAAGGTAAGTCTGGCAGATACAACCGACTGATTTTTAATTGAGAGCTACTCGATCTGAATGTGTTCTTATCGAGTTAATGACATATCCCTTCCATCGGTCTCACTTACCTGGCCATTTGTGTCAACCCAGTTCTGATTTGAGGTGGCTGATAATTTGAGCCAACCCATGCCACTAGGTTAGTCATAATTGTTATGACTAAGTCAAGTCAAGTTTAAAGAGACGTAAATTAAATCTTTCTAAGAAAATATTAAGTCTAAGATCTTCCACCATTGTAGATCTATGAGCCCTTCCTGGGGTTGATTGTTCTCGATTGGATACAGTGGTTCAGTTGCACTAAAAAAAATGCAACCATGTCTATTAGGCACTGGATGCTATGGGTTAGAGGATGGGTTGGACTCAATATTCTAGATACGGTGAGAGATCCAATCAAAAATCTAATTCATGCAAATGGTGGGTCTAACTTAACTAAGGAGTAGATCAATATTCTGGACACAGTGAGATTCATGAATTAGAAATTAGGTTTGGGTGCACCATGATTAAAGAATCATTAGACAAGAGTTGTTCACTCATCGGTTGACCCATCACTAATAAATGTTAGGTGAGATGATAAGCCAGTCGGTGGGATCGTACCATCCACTAAAAATCAATAATCATGGAGATTTTTACATCTTTGCCAAAGGAGTGTAGGGATCTGAGAAAATAGTAGGAGCCTAATTTGTTTAAAAATGAAACCCCTAAATAAATTGATTAAGTCTAATTATAAAATCTAACTAAAAATTTTAACTCTCTACAGGAAGATGTCTGCATCCAATCCACTAGCCCACATCCTGGACACCCATAGACTGACCAGACCCAATTATAAGGATTGACTTTGGAACTTCAAAATTATTTTGGATTCTGAGAAGTTGACTCATATGTTAGAACAGGATCCTCCCACCTTATCAACTCGTCCATCCACTGATCGGAGAGTGTCTTTTGAGAAGTGGATGGATGAAGATAACAAAATCAGGTATTACATGTTGGGCTTGATGTCTGATGAGCTTCAGTACCAACATGAAGACATTAAGACTAGCCGCCAAATATTGGCTCACCTACAAGAGTTGTTTGGTGAACAAAGTCGCATAGCCAAATATCAAGTCACTAAGAGACTGTTTAAGGCTCAGATGCATGATGGGCAGTCAGTCCAAGATCATTGTCTGATGATGATCAAGGACTTAGAAGAACTTGAGAAGCTTAGTGTCAAGTTAGATCAGGATCTACAGATTGATATAATTTTGTAGTCCTTGACTGATGCATATGGGCAGTTCATCATGAACTACCATATGCATAAACTTCAGAATACCTTGGCTAAACTCATGAACTTGCTGGTTACTGCTGAGCTTTCTATGAAAGGTTCTAAAGGCTCAGTACTTGCTATAGAATGGACTTCTTCCAAAAGAAAGTTTTTTAAAAAAAAGAAGAAGTCTGTGAAGAAGCAAAAGGTGGACGGTGGGAAGAAGAAGAAGGCAAAGCCGAAGAAGGCCACTGATAAAAAAAAATATTTTCGTTGTAATATTGATGGACATTAAAAATGGAACTACCCTTTATACCTAGCCAGCCTGAAGAACAAGAAGGAGGTAGATCCTTCTGGAGGTATGCTCGTTATAGAATCTAATCTTACAGCTTCTTCTACATCCAGTTGGGTGCTTGACTCTGATTCTAGTGCTCACTTGTGCACTTCTATATAGGATCTTAAGGATAGCAGAAGACTGAGGGATGATGAGATGATCCTACATGTCGAGAATAGAGCAAGAGTTGCTACTGTAGCCATAGAAACCTACCCTCTGCGATTACCATCAAGATTAGATTTAGTTCTTAGGAACTATTTTTATATGCCTACAGCAAGCAAAAATTTGATTTCTATTTTATGTTTAGCATAAAAAGACTATGTAATTAGTTTTCTTAAGAACCATTGTAATATTCTTTTTGAAAGAAATAAAATTGTAAGTAGTTTCCTTATAAATGATCTCTATTAGTTATATATCGATGTTTCTATTTTTAATATCGAGCAAAATGTGAATGCCATAGGATCAAAATGACCTAGGGATAGTCTAAATGATAGGTATCTTTGGCACCTTAGGCTAGGTCATACAGCTGAAGACAGGATTAACAAATTGGAGAAATCGGGCTATTGAGTTTGTTGACTTTCGAGTCATATTCGATTTATAAATCATGCCTTTATGGCAAAATGACCAAGCTTTCTTTTGTAGGATATGAAAAAAGGGCCACAGACCTACTTGCCCTAGTACATACTGATATATGCGATCCATTTGATGTACTAGCCAGGGACAATTATGTCTACTTCATCATCTTTATCGATGATTTATCTTAATACGGATATGTATATTTGATGCAACATAAGTCTGAAGCTTTTGAAAAGTTCAAGAAATTCAGACTTGAAGTAGAAAAGTAAACAGAAAAATCCATTAAGATTCTTCAATTAGATCAAGAAGGAGAATACCTTAATTGAAAATTCTTGGACTATCTTAAGGACAATGGCATAGTCTCTCAATGGACTCCACCTAGAACGTCTCAACTCAATGGGGTTTCAAAATGGAGAAATTGAATCCTATTAGATATGATCTGATCCATGATAAGTTTTACGGATCTTCCTGAGTTTCTTTGGAGACAGAGTCTGATGACTATTATATATTTACAGAATAGGATTTCCTTTAAGACCATTCCTACCACACCATATAAGATATGGCATGATAAGAAACCAAGTCTGAGTCATCTCAGAATTTGGGGTTGTCCAGCCCATGTCAAGAGACAACAAGCGGACAAATTAGAGTCTAGGTCCTTTAGAGCTCAATTTATTGGATATCCTAAAGAGTCATTAGGATATTATTTCTATCTTCTGAAAGATCACAATGTGATTGTGAGTTAACATGCCATCTTTCTTGAAAAATAGTTTATTCAAGATAGTGGCATCGGAAGATAGATTAGACTCGAGGAGAAAGTCTTCGATGAGAAACGAGCTAAGAAACCTATGGAACCCAATCAGATTGAGCCAACCCAGATACAACCTCCACCACCTCGTAGATCAAATAGAATTTTTCATCCTCCTGAAAGGTACTTAGGTACTATATTAGAAGACGTAGAGAAAATGTTTCTCATAGGAAATGGGGTTCATGATGATGATCCCAAAACTCATGATGAGACGATATCAGATATCGACTTCGAGAAATGGTTAGAGGCAATGAGGTCAGAGATTGACTCAATACGTTCGAACCAAGTCTGAATCTTGGTAGATCCATCTAAAGGTATAGTACCTATTGGATGTAAATGAATCTTTAAGAAAAAGATAGGTGCCGATGAAAATGTTGAGACATTCAAAGTAAGACTCGTAGCGAAAGGGTATAGTCAGTGCGAAGGCATTGACTATCAGGATACTTTTTTGCCAGTAGCCATACTCAAATCCATCCGTATATTGCTTGCTATTGTAGTCTATTTCGATTATGAAATATGGTAGATGGATGTGAAAACGACATTCTTAAATGGATATCTTGAGAAAGATATCTATATGGAACAACCGCTAGGATTCACATCTAGTGATAATGATCACAACGTATACAAGCTGCAAAAGTCCATATATGGACTTAAGCAAGCATCTCGGAATTGGAATGCTCATTTCAATGATGTAATCAAATCATTTAGATTCATCAAGAACGAGAAGGAGCCTTATGTTTTCAAAAAGATTAGTGGGAGAGTTGTTGTCTTCCTCGTACTGTACATGGATGACATCCTCCTAATTGGAAATAATATTTTCATGTTGACTATAGTCAGAATGTGATTGTCTAAGGAGTTTTCTATGAAAGATCTAGGAGAGGCATCCTTTATTCAATGAATTAAGGTCTATAGGGATAGACTAAATAGGATACTGGGTCTCTCACAGAAAATATACATAGAGGAGGTACTGAAGAAGTTTAGCATGAAAAACTCTAAGAGAGGTTTAGTATCCTTTATACATGGCATTCATCTCTCCAAGAAGATGTGCCCTAGCACACCTGAGGAGATTGAATGTATGAGAAAGATCCTTTATGCTTCAGCAATATAGAGCCTCATGTATGCCATGCTATGTACACGACCTGATATTGCCCATGCTATGAGTGTGATGAGCAGGTATCAGTCGAATCCAGGCAAAGAGCACTAGACTTTTGTGAAATGTATCCTTAAGTACTTGAGAAGGACTAAAGATATGTTACTAGTGTTTGGTAATGGACAACTCCAGGTCTAGGAGTATACAGACTTGAATTTCATGTCCAATATAGATAATCGAAAGTCGACATCTGAAAGTCTATTTATTTGTAATGGTGGAGCTGTTAGTTGGAAGAGTTCCAACCAAACGGTGATAGCGGACTCCACCATGAAAGCAGAGTATATCGCTGCATTGAAGGCTGTAAAGAAAGCATTCTGGTATAAGAAGTTCACCATAAAGCTCGAAGTGATGCCATCAGATGCCGTCCCTCTATACTGCGATAATAATGGTGCCATAGCCCTAGCTAAGGAGCCGATATCTCACCAAAAATTCAAGCATATTAAGCGACGATACCATCTCACCCATGATTACCTCAAGAAGGGATACATCGAAGTCAAGAGAGTCGATACTGCAGATAATGCAACTGACCCTTTGACAAAGTCATTGAGCCAGCAGAAGATCAAAGCCCACCTTAAGAAGATGGGACTTAGATTTATGGCCAATTGGCTTTAGGTCAAGTGGAAGTTTGTTAGATGTGTGCCTTAGAAGCCAGATTGGCTGACACTTATGATACACTTCTAAGGATAATTTTATAATTTTGATTATAAATTAATAAATAGATTATTTTCTATCATAGTGTGTATCTAAAGTGTCTGTGATACATCCTTTGAGTTAATGGCAATGACAATTCATATTTTCAAAGAGTTGAAAAATTAAGACATGAATTTTCATAATTAACTCATAAAATACTCCCGACCGTAAGATCATCACGAGGATGGTGATCAATCTGGAAGGTTGGTTTACGATTATTTTCTTAGGATAGATGTATCTTAAGTCTACGATGTGGAGATACCAAAGTGAGAGTATAAGTACTCGTTAGAGAATGAGGGCACTGAGAGTGACCACCTCGAGCAGTCATAAAGAAGTCTACCTTCTCGTCGATGATTGACTCGATGCTATAGTGGTATGTCTGGTTCTTTGATCTGAAGTGCATCGATAGTTCATCTTGAGGGTGTTATAGTTTGACTATACTATAACTCGATCTTCTAGCCATTCGAAATCCTGAGGTGTATGTTGGCTATAACATGTTCATTGTAGAAATTGGATTGCACCAATAGAAGATCTATCTATCTCGATGGATGAGGAGCAACCCTATGATAATCATGAGATTAGGTCTTTAAGCCCATGGCCATGGCAGAATAAAGATGATAGAAAGAGTTTCTATTAGAGTTTCACATTGGACTCGAATCGAATGATTAATTCATATGACGGATATTGGATTTGACGAGTTCACCTTAACCCAAATCCTATCGAGGCTCAAGATAGAAGAATCCAATCACATAGGTAGCTGCACCGAAAGGTTCGCTTTCAGTTCTGATAGGTTGCCATCATATACTGCTAGGTATCACTGGTAAATTTTGGAAGCAATTAGAATGATTTAGATGATCGATCATTCTAATTTATAAATCAAAAAGTTCTGGTCCATCGAAAGGTGTTTCAATAATGTCGATGATAGAGATTGCGACATATCTCATTACCATATGAAACTGAACCTAACTAGATCACACAAATAAGGGTTTGGGTCTGGATGTCATCAATTGAACTAATCCAGTTCAATTGATTTAGAATAGATCTAATTAGATTTAAGAAAATTATGCTAGCACACGATTGAGCGTGACATTCTCCTTTTGTAATCATTTTGGTTCATCTCGACTGAGGCAAATTTATTTGGGCTCGCTCAAGAATCTTATCTTAGTCTAATTGGAGCTTGTTCAGATCAGAAAAGGATTGTCTTAATTCATTAGATGAATTTAAGACAACACCTGTTAATTCCTATTTTGAACATTAGTCAACAGTTGACCCTGGATACTTAGACATAGGGCCATGTATCATGCGCCTATAGGAAAGCACCTGGGGCTCTTGTCCCCCTGCTAAAAGAGGCAAGAGAGAGGGTGCATGGCACCCTCGGCGTGCGCCCCATGTGGATAAGGGATGCAGTCCAATATAGATGGGACTCCAGGATATTTTGATATGTTTAAACACCTAGGCGCCAAACACTTCTGGTTTATCCAGTATTGGTGCCACCTATGTGGATTTTTAAGAGACCCTCATCTGATTGGATCAGATGACATCATCCCACTAATCAGATTTAGATCTGATTGAACGAAGGCCTCTGATTGGTCGGGATGATGTGGCACTGCATGGTGCAACAGGATCTATTAAAACCCTATCTGTGCCAAAGGTTAGAAAGCTTTTCCTTTTTACCACGCCGCAAGACTGCCCTCCTCTATTCCATGCCTCCCTCTGATCCTCTCTCTCCTTTCCACACCCAAAGGAGTTGGGCATGATTTCAAGTGCAATCCAAGGAAGAAAGGCATCCAGATCAGGAAGAAGGAAGCACTACTGAAAGAGATGATCGCTGCTTCTTCAAAGTAGTTTTAAAGAACTTCAAGATTAGATCCAGATCTAATTTTTGAAGAGGTGATTAAGAAGAAGAAGATCTCTAGATCCTGCCCGAGTGGACACCGATAGAGGTCAGGCATGTGCGTGGCTCCTTCCAGATGCTCAGTATCAATCAGGATCATTGTAGGATTATCTGATTACCCAAAATAAAGGTACAAAATTAAATTAGATTTAATTTTATTTTTGATTTTTAATATCAGATCTTTAGGATTAGATCTGAGATGTCTCAGATTTGATTAGGATTGTAAAAAAAATTTTTGAAATATTTCTTCAGATCCAATCAAATCTGAACAAACCTGTGCAAGAAAAATAGAGTTTTTTCTTCAAAAAGAATATTAGTTGTAAAGGAATTTATGCATGTCATCTTTAATGAATCTAACTCTCTTAAAGCAAGAGAAAAAAAACTTGATATGGATGTAGATAATCTTAAGAAGGTATTAAAAAATATGACACTTGAAGATGCTCTTTCATAAAAAAAAGAAAGTAAAGAGTAAGATGTTGAAGAAAAGGAACCACAACCCCAAGAAGACCAAGGTACATCTAATCTACCAAAGGAATGGAGGTATAATCATTATCATCCTAAGAAATTAAATATAGGTGATCCATCTCATGAAGTTAAAACTAGATAATCTCTTAGGAAAGTCATGAATCATGTTATATTCGTATCTCACTTAGAACCTAAGAACATAATTAAAGTTGAAAAGGATCCAAATTGGATATTAGCAATGCAAGAAGAGTTAAATCAATTTGAAAGAAATAAAGTTTGGGAACTAGTTGAAAGACCATAAACACCTTCTTGTAATTGGTACTAAATGAGTTTTCAAAAATAAACTTGATGAGAAGGGTAATATTATTAGAAAAAAGGCTAAATTGGTTGCACAAGGATACAATCAAGAAGAAGAAATTGATTTTGATGAATTCTTTACACCTGTAGCTAGACTTGAAGCTATTAGATTGCTCTTATTATTTGCTTATTTTATGAATTTTAAACTTTTTCAAATGGATGTGAAAAGTGCATTTATAAATAGATTAATTGAGGAAGAAGTTTATGCAAAACAACCTCTAGATTTTGAAAACCAAGAATTATCCAATCATGTCTGTAGACTTAAGAAAGCACTATATGGATTAAAACAAGCTCCTAAGACTTCATATGATAGATTGAAAAATTTTTATTAAATAATAATTTTAAAAAAGAAAAGATAGATAAAATATTATTTATTAAAAAATTTAAATAATTTATTAATCATGCAATTGTATGTTGATGATATTATGTTTGGAGCTACTAATGAGGCTATGCGTAGAGAATTTGCTAGTGTTATATAAGGAGAGTTTGAGATGAGTATGATGGGAAACTCAATTTCTTTCCTGAACTCAAAATCAAGCAATCATATGAGGGGATCTTCATCAAGCAAAGCAAATACATAAAAAAAAATGTTAAAAACTTTTGGGATAGAGAATGTTAAATAGAGTGGCACCCCAAGCACAAGTTGTAAGCTTGACCAAGATGCAAAAGAAAAAATAGTAGATCCCAAGTTATATCAAGATATGATTGGATCTTTGCTTTATTTAATTGCAAGTAGACCCGATATAATGTTTAGCATATGCATATGTACACGATATCAATCAAATCCTAAAAAATCACATATTGCTATAGTTAAAAAAAATTTTAAATACTTAATAAATACTCAAGATATAGGCCTATGGTACTCAAAATAATCTTCACTAGATTTAATTGAATATAGTGATTTAGATTTTACTGGTTGTTGCTTAGATAGGAAGAGTATAAGTAGAACATATTAATTTCTAGAAGTAAATTTGATCTCATGGTTTAGTAAAAAACAAAACTCAATAGCCCTGTCTACGATGGAAGCTAATTACATTACTACTGGGAGTTATTATACTTAACTATTATGGATCAAACAACAACTAAAAGACTATGGTATCATTTGTAATAATATTCTTATTCGATGTGATAATATAAGTGCAATAAATTTAACAAAAAATCCAATATTACACTTAAGAACAAAACATATAGAGGTTAAACATCATTTTATTAGAGACCATGTACAAAATAATTACATAACTCTTGAGTTTGTGTCAACTGAAAATCAAATTGTAGATTTTTTTACTAAACCTTTGAATGAAGAAAGATTTTATGCCATAAAAAAGTAATTAGGCCTATTTGATCCATATTGTTAAAATTATTGAATATGATTGTATGTTGAAATGATTATTGTAATGTGATAAATTTTCTTGAATCATCTATGCTTAAACTCTATTAGATAAGGTATGTCTCATTGCAAATTTCTTGGACTGAAACTTTAACTATTCAGTTTTGTGTCAAACTGAGCCGACTAAATCAAAAATCTTAGTCGACCTAGACTTAGTCGACTCAGAACTTAATCTTAGTCGACTAAGTACGAGAATCCTATTTATAAAATAGAATTTTTTATGGGACTTAGCTCATATCCTGTTTACTTCTTTTAGTGGTCCCACTTTAAAACTCTAGGGCATCCAAATTTCTCTCAGAAAAACCCAAATCAAAGCCCAAAAAAACTTAATAGAGAGGATTTGGATCCATGGCACTGAGGAAAAAGAAGCTATGCACGCATCCTCAAGTTACACCTCTTCAAAAATGGACATACGAATGACGATCGAAGAAACATATGGATACCTTTGAACCATCTCAATCCAATCTGATTCTTGTTCCCCTGACGATGTCTCCACCTTCCTCTCCTCTTCCTTCAGCTACTCAAGCGACTGCGGCTCCAACATTTTCACCGCCTTAACGACTCACTCCATTTTCTACCACCATTCAACCCATGACTCAGGCCACACCCTCTCCCTCAAACGTAATACCATTCTTTTCAAGGGCAGTGACCACTGAAAGAAAAATAGACTTCAATTTTTTGGAAAAATAAAGGTTTAAGATTGGGAAGTGCATCAAATTTCAAGGGTGGGAGTATCTTTGTACACTGAAATTGTCCACTTATCCAAATTTAGTAAGAGAATTTTATGAAAATGCAAAGATCAGTGCTCAATCATTGAAAACAAAAGTAAAAGGAGTCAAAATTATTTTGTTAGTTGAGACATTAGGACAAGTATTAAAAATTCCTAGTGAAGGTGCAGAGAGATTTGATGATCATAAAAAGGATTACATCCTCTATTCAATAGAGATGATGCACTAGATTTTGAAGAAATTTAGGCAAAATATTTGAGTATCGAGTATCATCTTTTTTATCACATGGTTTGCAACATCTTCATCCTCTGAATTGGTCATTTTGATTACATAACAAGAAATGATGTGGAGATTTTATATCACATACTGAAGAAGGAGAAATTTAATTTTCCTACTTTAATGATGAAGACTATGTAGGAAGTAAGGATGAGGACCCAGCCTACTTTGTCCTATAGAAAATTCCTCATCCTTATCTTTAGAGAGTTTGGCATCGATATGGAGGGTGAATCATTTAAAAAAATGAAGTACTTTGACACCTATGATGAGAACTCCTTGAAGATGATGGGTTTTAGAAAAGTAAACAAGTAATGGGTCAAGGTTAATAATGAAGAAGAGCCTGTGCTAGCATTTGAGCTTGTGCCGAGATCCGCAAGTCCATCTATTAGGCCAGTGCCACCTATATCAGTTCGCCTTGAGGAAGATCGGATTGCAAATATTGTGCACCGTATCATTGATGAAGTGTCTGATTGACTTCCTTCTTTGGTGGAGAGTACTATGGAGCATGTCCTTACCAGGAAGCACTCTTCGACGACTAAGAATCCATCCTCCTTGACTCATCCAGACCTCACCTTAGACTAGGCCATCTGTAGTTGCATGCCTTTGAATTTAAACATCTTTTTGTATTTGATCTAGTACTTGTTATAGTTTAAGCTCCTTTTTGATTTTTGATGTATGCTTATTTTGGCTTTATGTTTATGTTCAAACTTTTAATATATATGAATGAAGTTTCTTATCTTTCTCATTTGCATATATCATGAATTGTCTCTGCTGTATAATATGTAATGCTTTTTGTATCTTATGTTCACTTTTTGATAATGACAAAAAGGGGAAAAAGGATAATAATGAGTATAAATTTGTAAATTTAATGTATAATGAGTGTAATTTGAAGTTAAAACATGAATAGGTGTATAATTTGAAGTTCAAATATGAATAGGGGTGCTTTGAACATTTAATTGATTCAAACATTAATAGACAATCAATTGATACACATTAAGGAAGAGTAAATACAAAATCTAAAATTAATTTGAACATAGTTATCATATTCAGGAGGAGCTTATGAAATTCAATAAAGTTTGAATAAATATATTGTATATAAACTGATTATATGAAAATTATATTGAAATTTGAAAGAAAGGTATACTCAAAGGATTTTATCATCATCAAAAAAGTAGAGATTGTTGACTCTTGAATTGATTTTGATGATAATAAAAGTGTTTGAGTATAATTTGTTAAGTTACTAATATTGTTTTGGTGGATGTGTAGTTTAAATTACAAGTGCTCATAATGCATTAAGTGATTTTCATCAATTAAATAGAGTACCACCAATTAAGAGGCCTTTGAAGGAAATCCAGATTTGACATACCTTGAAAAGGATGGTTAATGAAAATTAAATCAAGTTTAGAAAGCAAATCTAGCCTACAAATAAAATTAAAAAAGAAAAACTGCTAAAAATCTCATGGCATGCTTGGCACGCAATTTGAGTCAACCAAGTGGAAGCTTTAATCAACTTTATATCAGTGATAAAAAGCAAAGTTTCAGGATCTAGGAGACTTAGTCGACTAAGTCTGAAGGTTAGTCTACTCAGTCTTAGAGAACAACAGAAGACAGAAAGCACAAAAAAGTTAAATTTCAAGATCCATGGGACTTAATCAACTAAGTCTGAAGGTTAGTCGACTCAGTCTCAAAGGACAACAAAAAATAGAAAGCATAGAAAAAATCAAAATTCAGAATCCAGAGGACTTAGTCAACTAAGTCTTAAAGTTAGTCGACTCAATCTCAAAAGGATAGTAGCAACATAGGAAAACAGAAAGGCCAAAATTTAGGATCCAAGGGACTTAGTCGACTAAGTTAGAAAATAAGTCGACTAAGTGACTATAACGGTTAGTTTTTTCAGAACTATACTTATTCCATCCTAACTTTTTTTTAATGGCTAGATTTATATTTTTAATGGCTAGGGCATTAAATAGGGCCTCTCTAAATATTTTAGAATGGTGAGAAAGCCTTACAATGTATAAGAAACATTAAAGAACTTCAAGAAGAACTTTTGAATAATTATTGAAAAGGTTTCAAGTCTACTTTAGTTCATTGATTGTGTGAGCCATTCTTGAAGTGAAGAAAGTGCTTTAGAAGAGATCATTCTATTCTTCTAATCATCCTCAAAGTGAGAGAAGTCAAGACACAAGTATTGAAGAGCTCCACTCAAGCATTCAAGAAGAAGAGTAAAGCTAACAAGCCTCCAACTCACAAACTCTTCTTTTGGGCTTCATTGAGTTTTTCTTTTTAAACTCCTTTAATTATTATGATTGTATTTTTATTTATTTATAAGTTTCTTGGGATAAAAAACTTGGGTTGATCCAAGCTTAGAGTTGGACATTGTAAAGATTTGATTGGTCAGCCTAGGACAAAATCAATCAGGATTGGTTATTAGCTTGAGAAAATAATTATTGTAAATGTTATAGTTGATAAGACTAAGTCAAAATCAATTAGATTAGATTGTGAGCCCAAGAAAAATAATCAAACTATAATCAATTGAGTGATTATAGGTGAATTCTCAAGTGGTTTACTTGAGAAGTGGACGTAAGTGCCGAGTTTGGTGCCGAACCACTATAAAAGTTTGATCTTTGTGTTTGTCATTGAGTCACTTATATTGCTCTTATTCTACACTTACATTTTATATTATTTCACCGAGCATACAACATTAAATTCAGTATAATTAAAGTTTAAAATTTTTAAATATCTAATTTATTCCTCCTCTTGGGTAGCCATCCTTGGGCAACATAACAAACCTAATAATTTAGAGGATTTAGATTACATATGATTTAAGGATAAAGAAGACATAAACCAAATTACTCTCACTAACTTCAACAAGTCAAATCCTCCCACTAACTTTTCTAAGTCATTGATGAGGACTAGATTCAATTTTAGTCCATGAGCACCTATATCAGTCTCACTAATTAAAATCAGTCACACTGATTTTCTTAATTAACATGGGTCAGCTGATAAGTACCATAAATTTATCTACAAAAGCATCAATTTATCAATTAATTTATATTTATTTTTAAAAATTAATAATTAATTGATACATATTTTTAAGAAATTCATATTTTTATTAATTAAAAAATTAATTAAAAAATAATAAAAATAAAAAAATAAAATTTTATTATCAATGAAAAATGCTTATTTTTTTATCATAATAAAATAAGTTTTGAGCAAAACAGAGCTAAAACGGAGAAGATATGAATTTCTAAAAAAATAAAATAAATAAAAATTGAATGAAAAATAACATACGACTCAGCCGGCTCAAGCCGCCACATCATATCAGTCGGTACATCCAAATGCACCTAGCCAGCCAACCAAGTCGGCACACTATCAAAGTTAACTCAACCATAAAAGCCGTCAGTCGGTCCACGATCCAGGCATAAACTGCCAGCTCAGCGACAACCGATGAATCATGGAGCGACACGTGATGGACCAAGACCCTTAAAGGGTTTACAAAAAATCTATCATGGCTCACAAGACATTTTGATCTTTTCACTCAATGATAGGAGGTGTTGATTGGCTGTGGTGTGCGGTACGATCGGTCCACATGGTCCATGGGAACAATAATTGCACGATCGGACGACTATGGTTGCTTGCGGTCAAGATCCGATGGTGGTGGTTGGTTCCGATTTTAATTCAAACTTCAAGCACCATCTGACGGTAGCGCTCAACCCAGAAGATGATCCAATGGTCCAGGAAGCTTTCGACTTGATTAAAACACCAAGAACTCGATCCTACAGCCAAATTTCCTCCTGATTAATGCAATCGGATGGTCAGAATTTAATCAGACCTGATCTAGGCTGATACACTTTCAATTTTGGCATTTTTTAGATTATTTGATCCATATCTGATGGTCAGATTTCATCTAGAGCAACAGAATTCATCTAGGACTCTTTTTAATCCAAATTTCACTTAGATTTCTTACTATTTTGATGATTAAAATATCCTTTAGTCCCACATTGCCTAGCAACAAATCCTCCAACCCTCCAACATCTATAAATAAGACCTCAGGCCTCCAAAACTCATTATCTTCGATCAAAATGAAGCTTTGGTATAGGGTAGAGCCAAACTTTGGATTAGAGGCTGCTTCAAAGCAACAGATGCCGAGAAGAAGAGCTTGGCTTCTACACCATCTTTCTATCGATGCCGATCTAAGATCAGAGATCAACCTATTTTAATTTTTTTTTTAAATTTTATGTATTTAAATTATAAATTTTTTAATTAATGTAATATTTATTTTTATGCTCTTTATTTTTATTATAATTTAATTTCTATACTTTAATTATTGCTCTTTATTTTACTGCAAGTAGATGCTAAGATCTAACTAGTAGATCTTAGTACCAAGTTTACTTTTCTACATAAGTTAATTTCTACTTCATAATTTTAATTTTTAATTTTTTACTTCAAATTCTATTTTTAAATTTTTTTCTTTTTTATCAAAAATCAAAGATTTTAAATCTAAAACATTACCTTCCCTATGGATTCGACCCGACTCACTGCTATCTATGTATTTTTAATTATTTTAAGAAGTCAGATTAAACTGATAAATACAGTGTCTTAATGACAACATCACGCTCTTATCATCAGCTCAAATTATCAAGTGATCTAACTAAAACCTAATTCACTATGTTGGCCAGGTAAGTGAGATTAATGGAAAGGATATGTCATTAACTCTCCATAGACCAAATTTATGCAAGTAGCTCCTAATTAAAAACCATTGGTCCAGACTGTCAAACTTATCTTAGACATCAACTGATTAATTAGTTTCAATTTGATCCATCTAGTAATTTAGGGATCGACCGCTTAGCCAAGAATCAAGTCTATTTAGTTCTTATTAAAGATATGGACTTGACCAACTACAACTATTGTAATTGAATCTAGAGTATTCTTGATCTAATCTAAATTAATACTTTATTAGATTTGATCAATTACTCTAGTTAAATCCATTTTTTAATCTAACCTTAGGTCTAACCTAATTAATGGACCTAATTCATCTAACCCATTAACCTATGTTTTATGCTTTTGTCTTAGGATCTTTAATTCACAATTCTAGATCCTACTAGACAACCTTTAATTCTTAATTAAGTATTGGACTGATGAATTGGGGTTCAATATTTGAAAATAACTTTAAAATTTATAAAATATTTTTATAATTTTTATTTTTTATTCACTAAATAGGTTGACTCATTTTAGAAATGGATTGGCTCATTTCATAAATAACAATCTATTGCAAGTTTTAAACAGAAAATAAAGCACAATGTAGAAATCAAATCATGAATCCTTTTTAGATCTAATCTAAATATATTCATATTTAATTTTTAGATTGAAATAATTTCAATGAACTCCTTTTGCTTTTCATTTTAATGGGATATAATCGTAGTGGCATCCCTACCGCTATAAGAGAATCACATTGAATGAGAGGAGAGAGCCTTTAAACCTTACTTTTCTCCTACGATCAGACGGCCACGATAACCAACCTAATCCAATTACTTGCTACTTGGATTAAAACATATCATATATGCTAGCATTTATATTTCTAAATGACACATATATCATATTAGATGATCTAGTGCTCTGATACCACTGTAGAAAAACTTATAGGATTTTAAGTATGTATTTTAAATTTTTTTGAATAAAATATAGCAAAAAACTATAGATTAATCTAATTAATCTATACGTGCTATGATCTAATCAAGATAAATCTTACACTAGGATCGAGACATGATATATATGTATAAGAAAAATTGAAAGCAAAGAATAGTAAATCAGATTTACTATCCTACTCGTGTTCAGAACACGTTACCTAAGTGCAGATAGATAATCTTTGCAATCTGAAATCCATGGTTAGAGGCTTCTCACATCATGATACAGCCGCACAGGTTGCCCAACCTCTATGGATGGTCCACACAAAAATCCTAGTCCTGATCAGCTCCACCAAAGTGCTAACTCCTCGTCGAAAACTTTAACATCCGATTTTGATTGATCTCCTTCTTCTGATCACTTGGATGCTCTAGGAGATCAGAAGATATATAAGAGAGGATAATGAGTAGGTGTTGAAAATTTGGTGGAGATCAGATGCTCACAGCACTCGATCTCACTTTCCGAATCCTAGGTCAAAACCTTAGGACAGCCCACACCCTAAAACCTAGGAGTCCCCACTCTCTAGAATTTTTAACACTCAAATCTCATGCCTAGGAGTCCCTCATGCCCTTTCTATTTCTTTGAAAAATACTTTCTTAGGTTTCACACATGCACACTTTTTAAACAACTTTAAATAGTGGCATGAGAAAAAGAAAGAAAGGAAAGTAGCGTAGAATAGTTTCTCTCTTGGACTTTTCTCACACCTAGAAACCCATGCCCTAACTCTCTGGAATTCTCTCCCAAGAAGGGCTCTCTCTTCTTGCATAACCACTCTGAAATCATATTTAAAATGGGCAACAATAAGGGTGGAAGGTGTGGAAAGAAGACAAGGATGAGAGGTTGAAGTTGTTTCAACCTTCCAATTGAATTCAAAATTCAAGTGTTATCCTATCCTCATCCAATGCCTAGACCAAGTCAAATAGAGAGAAATGAGGCATCAATATCTTTCTTAGGTATGGGAAATATTGTACGAGAGATCTGAAACTAGCGTGGAAGAGGGCATGGTCAAATAGTCAAGGCACAAGGGATTAAGTCAAATATATTCAGACTCTTTGATTTATCTAATTAGGCTTCAACCAAACCTATTTGTCCAAATCCAATTAGACTAAAATAAATCCAATCAAATTAGGCTTAATCTATCTCAATTAAATTCTAATCAAATTAGGAATTAATTGAGTCTAAGTTTTGATCAAATCAGGAACCAATCTTCCTTAACAATTAGGACATCTCATAACCTAATCGGGTCAAACCAAATTGAATCCAATTTAATTAGGATTGATCCAAACCATATTGCTTAATCAAATTAAACTAATTAGAAATCTAATTACTAATTAATCCTCCAATAATAAAAAAGTTTCAGTCCAGTGGGGCTTAGGAAGATAAAGTTCCAGTCCAGTGTGAAAGGAATATGCCCTACAAGCCAATCAAAATATATATTTTAATGGATTATTCTTTTAGTCTTCCAAACTCATATAATATCATATTTACAAATAGATAAAAAGGTATTTATATTTCATCATATGCTCCTTCTTATTCTTATTTAAGATTATGATGAACCCCATAGGTTAAGGCTTTCATTTTAGGGTTACAATGAGATCATACCTGTGAGACCTAAAATTCTTAAATTCTAATCTAAAATATTTTCGATCGATGGAATATTAAGTTAGGGATCAATATTTTCTAACTACATAAAGAAAAACTAAAAATTAAATTAGTAAATAATTTATTAAATCTAAAGATTTAAACTTTAATCAAAAGGTTCTTTCACTATTTTATTCGAATTGGTAGCCTCTATCTCCAATTTGAGAAATTATTCTAATTTTTTGTAGGTACTAGAATCCACATAGACTATATATAAGCTCAACTTTTGCAGGTCAACCTGTTAACCTAAATATTAATTTTGATGATGACAAAGAATTTTGAGTATAAGTTATAAAGTCTAACGATATTTATGAGGATGTGCAGTTTTAAAATTTCAAGTGCTTATAACTTTTTTAAGTATTTTTAATATTTTAATAAGAATAAAATCAAGTCAAGAAGATAAGTCTAGCCTACAAATCAAATTAGAGAAGAAAGAGTCACAAACGGTCTTTGGCATGCATGGCATTCAAACTGAGCTGACCCAATCTGAAACTGAGCCGATCTAGTCTCAGTGGAAGCAAAAGATCGAAAGTATAGAAAGTAAAGTTTGCAGACCCAAGGGATTAGGCCAACCCAGCTATAAACTGAGCTGACCCAGTCAAAAACTAAGTCGACCCAATGTCTATAATGGCTAGTTTTAGATTTATAGCTTTTTCATCCCATGAGCTTTCCAATGACTATTTTCTCATCTCCAATGGCTAGATCACTTTTCGAAGATCTTTCAAATGTTAAGAAGTGATGAAAAATCTTAAGGATATATAAAAAAATCTTTAGAGCATTAAAATTAAGCTTTTAAGAGTATATTGAGTATCCATTGAGAAAGCCAAAAAGTATGAGCAAAAAAGAAAAGAGGAGTGATTCTCAGATATCCCTTTATCCTTCCATCATCCTCAAATTGAGAGAAATTAGGCTTCTAGAATTGAAGATCATCATTCACCTCTCTCAAGCATTCAAGAAGAAGAAATCAAGCCAACAAGCAAAGCAACTCAAATTTTTTTCTCTTAAGTTTCATAGTATTTATTTTTCTTTAGTTTAGTATTCATTTTGGGTTTATTGTATTTCAAGTTTCTTGGAATGAGAAACTTGGGTTGATCCAAGTCTAGAATTGGATATTGTATGGTTTGATTAGTGAGCCAAGATTAAAATCAATTGAAATTGATTATTAGTCCAGAGAAAAATAATCACTCATAAGATTTTGGTTGGTGATCTAGGAAAAATCAACTAGGTTGATTGTAAGCCCAGAAAATAATTTTGTATGATTTTGATTGGTGAGTTAGAAAAAATCAATTGAGTTTGATTGTGAACCCAAAAAATAATTGGACTATAATTCTTATTAAGAATTATAGTTGAATTTTTAAGTGGTTTACTTAGAGAATAGATGCAGATGCTGAGTTTGGCACCAAACCATTATAAAATTATTATGTTTGTGATTGTGTGCTCTTGTTTTATTATTTTTATTCACTGCACATTATATAGCTTATTTTATTTAAGCACATAATTAGTTTAATCTGCTCATATCCTAAGTTTAAATTTTAAACATCCAATCCTTCCCCCTTCTTGGGTAGCCATACCTGGGCAATAATTGATATCAAAGCGGGTGCTCTGATTTTTCCTTTTATTCTAGAGTTAAAAATCTTATGGCTGATCCACTTGGTTCTTTATTGAGTGAAGGACACTCAACCATAAGTCCTCCTTCATTCAGTGGCACCAACTATACTAATTGGAAAGCTAAAATGAGAATTTTTATTTAAGCACAAGATTATGATATATGGAATGTCATACTCAATAGTTTTCACACACCTATGATGATTGTCAATGATAGGTGAATACCTAAACCTAAAAAAGATTGAAATGAACTAGATAAAAAGCTAGCTCAATCAAATGCTAAAGCTATTAATATTCTATATTGTGCATTAGATTATAATAAATTTAATAGAATATTAATATATTTATCTGTAAAAGAGATTTGGGATAGACTTGAAGTGATCCATGAGGGTACAAGTCAAGTCAAAGAATCTAAAATAAACATGTTGGTTCATAAATATGAGTTATTTAAAATGGAACCTCATGAGATAATAAGTGATATGTTTACAAGATTTACTAAAATTATAAATAAGTTAAAGAGTCTTGAAAAAGATTATTCTAACAATGATCTTATATATAAAATTCTTAGGTCCTTACCAAAGACTTGGAAAGCAAAAGTAACAGCGATCCAATAAGCCAAGGATCTCAGCAAGCCTGCTTTAGAAGAGTTAATTGGGTCGCTCATGATACATAAGCTAAATATGAACCAAAGCTTGGAGGAAGAGATGAAGAAGAGAATCCTTACACTCAAGTCATCGGCCATTGATGAAAGTTCAAGTGATTCTATCGAGGATTCAGAAGATAACAAAGAAATAATGGTGATTATAAGAAGGTTCATGAAATTTATGGGAAAGAAGAAAAATTTTGAACCAAAACAAGAAAAAGAAGAAAAGAATAAATTTAGAAAACATAAAAAGGACTAAATCCACTGAAAAAGAGCTTAATAAAATTAAGAAGGAAAACTATATTAGCTAATTAGAAAAGTAGTGAGAGCTCAAATTCTGAAGTAAAGTCATCCTCAAGTGAAGAAGAGACAAACATATGCTTGATGGCTCATAATGAAGAGGTAAACTTAAATCAATCTAATGATTTTACTTTTGATGAATTATATAATACTTTTTTTAAATTATTTAATAATTTTAAAAGACTGTCTAAAAGGAACAAAGAGCTTAAGAAGAAAAATCAAGATTTGAGTAAAGATAAAGATAGATTAGAAGAAGATAAAAAAGATTTGCAAACTAAACAAGATGATTTAATTAAACAAAATGAGAGTGTACAAAAAGAAGTAGATAGATTAAAACCCATAGTAGATGAAAAGAATGAATTACTAGTTAAATAAAAAGATTTATTAAAAAAGAATGAAACTTTGAAAAATGAAATAAATGAATTAAAATCAATTATAGATAAATTCTCTATTAGTTCACAAAATTTGTATATATTAATGGATAAACAAAATATGACATCTAAAGCTAACTCTTTTGCAAATTTAAGGTTTTCAAAAATTTTTGTTAATAAATATTACTTTGATAAGAAATTTATTACATGCTTTAAATGCAACAAAGCTAGACATAAATCATTTGATTGTTGGGCTAATAAATATAAAAATATAAGAATCAAGTAAATTTGGGTTCCAAAAAAAACCATTGATACTAACCTCAAAGGACCCAAGTTGGCTTGGATACCAAAATATACTTGATCTTTGTGATTGCAGATGTGCTTGACATCCCTTTAATCCAAAAGAGAATGGCACGTTAATTGTGGATAGTCAAGGCACAAAATGAAAGATGGAGGAGTTAAAATTCTTAAAGATAAGTTGGTTTCGATAAATTAATAATTACTCATACCATTCAATTGAAAGTTTATTAAAATATTCATGCATGATTTGAGTATTAACCAATTGCATATCAAATGATTCAATATTTTATCTTATTGATTTTGATAATGTTATTTTGATTAACTATTATAATTGAGTATTATGATTGATTATGATTGAAGATATATTTGTTAGATATATGTGCCCTAGAAGCCAGAATTGGCTGACACTTGTAATACACTTCTAGGGGCAAAATTGTAATTTTGACTATAATTAATAAATGGGTTATTTTCTATCACACATGTGTATTTAGTGTCTGTGATACATCCTTTGAGTTAATGGTAATGATAATTCATATTTTCAAGAGTTGAAAATTTAAGACATGAATAATCATTATTAACTCATAAAAGCTCCCGACCATAGGATCATCACGAGGATGGTGATTGATCCGGAAGGTTGGTGTACGATCGCTTCTCTTTAGTAGATGAGTCTTGAGTCTACGGTGTGGAGACACCGGAGCGAGAGTACAGGTACTCGTTAGAGAACGAGGGCACTGAGCGTGACCACCTCGAGTAGTCATTAGGGAGTCTACCTTCTCGTCAATGACTGACTCGATGCTGCAGTAGTGTGTCTGGTTCTTTGACCTGAGATGCATCGGCAGTTCACCTTGAGGGTGTTATAGTTTGACTACACCATTACTCGGTCTCCTAGCCATATGGAACCCTGAGGTGTATGTTGGCTATGACATGTTCATTGTAGGAACTGGATTGCATCAAGATGGAATCTATCTACCTCGGTGGTAGAGGAGCAGCCCTATGATGATCATGAGAATCAAGTCCAGAAGCCCATGGCCATGGCAGAGTGAAATAATAGAAAGAGTTTCTATTTAGATTTTCACATTGGACTCGAATCGAATGATTACATCATATGACAGAGACTAGGGTTTGACGAGTTCACCTTAACCCTAATCTGATCGGGGCTCAAGATAGAAGAACTTAATCACACAGGTAGCTGCACCAAGAGGTTCGCATTCAGCTCTGATGGGTTGCCACCATATACTGCTAGGTGTCACTGGTGGATTTTGGGAGCAATTAGAATGATTTAGATGATCGATCATTCTAGCTGTTCGAATCAGAAGAGTTCTGATCCATCGAAAGGAGTTTCGATGATGTCGATGATAGAGATCATGACATATCCCATTACCATACAGAACTGAACCTAACTGGGTCACACAAACAAGGGTTTGAATCTGGTGATCATCAATTGAACTGATCTAGTTCAATTGATCTGAATGAGATTCAATTAGGTTCAAGGAAATCGTGCTAGCACTCGATTGAACCTAACGTTCTTCTTTTGCTATCATAAATAAGTTGTCCTGTCTGAGCCAAAGGAGTTTGTGCTCAATCAGAGGCCTTCATATGGTCTGACTGGAGGTTGTCCAAGTCAGAATAAGGTTGTCTTATTTGTAAGACATTACCTGCCATTTTTGGTCACCTGCCATTTCTTGTTCTTTGACTTTGGTCAAAAGTCTACCTTTGACTGGTCAAATGTTGACCATTGACACTTTGACTTTTGACCACATGTCATGCACCTATTGGAGAGCTGGTGGGGGCCTGTCCCCCTGCCAGAACCTGGCAAGGAGAAGGGCGCACGCCACCCTAGGGTGGCGTGTGCCCAAGTTGGAGGCGCCTAGGAGTCCTTGTTGGACAAGGACTCCATCTCCTTTTTGGATTCCAATTAGAGTTCTTCTAAGAACCAACTTTGACTGGTCTTAGGCACCCTCTAAGGAGGAATCCAGGGGACTCTATTCCCACCAATCAGATTTAGATCTGATTTCACAAAGGGTTGTGATTGGTTGGGAAGGAAGAGGAGTTGGATCACAGCTTAGTCTATAAATAAGACCCTGCGCCCAACTCAAAAATAAATATAAAGAAATAATCAAGAAGCAATTTCCCACGCCCCAAGGCTGCCTCTCTCCCTCTTTCTCCATGCCATAACTCTCTTCTCCCCTTGCTCTCCACGTCCAAAAGTGTTTTGGATTTGGTTGGTGCGATTCAGATCAAGAAAAGGCGATCAAAAGCAAGAAGGCTGCGCTGCTGCAAAGGACGACTGCTGATCTTCAAAAGGAGTTTTGAAGATCCTCCAGATCAGATCCAGATCTGAATTTTTGGAGGCGTGATAGAGAAGAAGAGGATCTCCAGATCCAGCCCGAGTGGATACCGGTAGAGGCCAGGCGCTTGCGTGGCTAGATCCAGAACCTTCCGCTGCAAACAGGATCATCAACAGGGTAATAGGATTACCCAAATCAGGTAAATTAAATTTGATTTAATTTATCTTTTTTATTTTATTTTTATTAAATAAATAAGAATCAGATCTGAAACATCCCTGATCTGATACAGATCAAGAGAAAAAATTTTTGAAATATATCTCTTGATCTGATCAGATCTGAACGAACCTGGTCCGGGAAATCAGGATTTCCCTTCAACTGGTATCAGAGCCATGGTTCTAAAAATAGTTTAGATCTGATTTTTAATTTTATTTTAATTAAAAATAACGTGATTTCAGATGTCACATGAGATGTGATCAGATCTGAAATCAGAAAAAATTAAAATTAAATGATTTGGATCTAAGAACATGAAGATATGCATGACTAGTTCTAGAATAGAATAGTTCTATAGAATAGTTTTGCATGTCTTTGATTTAATCTGATTAAATCATATTTTAGATCTTCTTATTTACTATTTTCTGATATTATAAGTGTTATAATAACATCTGATAAACAGCAAATAAAAATTATTTAATTTTAAATATCATATGAGATATGATAGATGCATGACTAGACTAGTTGTAGAATAGTTCTACATAATTGTCTAGATTAGAATTTATTTTGATTAGATCAATTTAAATCTAATTTTTTAGATTATTATGAGATAATTTAGATCTGAAAACATGCATGATTATGATACATGAGATGTATGCAAAATATGCCATGATTAGATCTAAATTTGTATATGAGATATATGATATAGATCTATAACTGTTTTGTAGTATTGAATGTTCCTGATTAAGGCGTTCCTCTTGGCCGTCCGGTCATAAGAACGAAGAAGGGTTTAAAGGCCCTCTCTTCCCATTCGATGGGGTGTTCTTATGATGTGTAGGGGTGCTGCGTGTTCGTCCTTAATCAGAAACCCAAAACTTACTTTCTGCAAAACCCTAGATCCTGAAACCCTAGGATTTATTGTGCATATTTTGTTTATGAACCCTACTTAATTAAGAATTAAGTTTATGGAATATTAATTAGGTCTAAAATTGAGAATTTCAGATCTAAGACATATTCATAATACTGGGTTCGGGCTTGGGTAGCTCAATTAGGTCTAAGCGGTTGATCAAACCGAATCAAGAGTTGGTTAGATGGGATCAACAATGCTTAAATTGACCAGCCTAATAGGATTAAGTCTGGGTCAAGATCGAGTCACGATCAAGCAAGACCTAATTAGGCTCAGAGGTTAGAGTCTGGATTGTAGGCTAACCCAATTGGTTCTGACTCAACAATTTGGTGTCTAAGGTAAGTTTGGCACAGACGACCGACTGGTTTTTAATTGGAAGCTACTCGACCTGAATGCGTTCTTGTACGAGTTAATGGCATATTCCTTCCACCGGTCTCACTTACCTGGCCATATCTGTTGACACAGTTCTGATCTGAGGTGGTCAATAATCCGAGCTAACCCATGCCACTAGGTTAGTCATAATTGTTATGACTAAGCCAAGTCTAGTTTAATGAGACCTGAATCAATTCTCCCTAAGAAAAGATTAAGTCTGAGGTCTTCCACCATTGTAGATGTGCGGGCCCTTCCCGGGGTTGATTGTTCTCGGCTGGATACAGTGGCTCAGTTGCACCGGGAAGACGCAACCATGTCTATTAGGCATTGGATGCTATGGGCTGGAGGATGAGTTGGGCTCAATATTCCGGATACGGTGAGAGACTCAATTAGGAACCCAGTCTATGCAAATGGTGGGTCTGACTTAACTAAGGAGTGGATCAATATTCCGGATACGGTGAGATTCATGAATTAGAGACCAAGTTTGGGTGCACCATGATTAGAGAATCATTGAACAAGAGTTGTTCACTCATTGGCTAACCCATCACCAATAACTGTTAGGTGAGGTGATGAGTCAGTTGGTGAGACCGCACCACCCACTAGAAATCATTAATCGTGGAGATTTTCGCATCTCTACAGAGGGAGTGTAGGGATCCGAGAAAATAGTGGGAGCTAATTTGTTTAAAAATAAAATCCCTAAACAAATTGGTCAAGTCAAAATTACAGTATCTAACTAGAATCTTTGACTCTCTACAGAAAAATGTCTGCGTCCAACCCACTGGCACGTATCCTAGACACACATAGACTGACTGGACCCAATTATAAAGATTGGCTCAGGAACTACAAAATTGTTTTGGGTTCCGAGAAGTTAACACATGTTTTGGACCAGGACCCTCCCACCTTACCAGCTCGTCCATCCACTGAACAGAGAGCGTCTCTGGAAAAATGGATTGACGAAGACAATAAGGCCAGATACTTACATGTTGGGCTCGATGTCTGATGAGCTCCAGCGCCAACATGAAGATATCGGGACTGCTCGCCAAATGTTGGCTCACCTGCAGGAGATGTTTGGTGAACAGAGTCGCGCAGCCAAATATCAAGTCACAAAATGACTTTTTAAGGCTAAGATGCGTGATGGGCAGTCAGTCCAAGATCACTGTCTGACAATGATCAAGGACATGGAAGAGCTTGAGAAGCTCGGTGTGAAGTTGGACTTGGACTTGCAGAATGATATTATTCTGCAATCCTTGACTGATGCATATGGGCAATTCATCATGAATTACCACATGCATAAACTTCAAAATTCCTTGGCCGAGTTGAATGAATATGCTGGTTACCGCTGAGCTTTCTATGAAAGGTTCTAAAGGCTCAGTTCTTGCTATGGAACGGACTTCTTCCAAAAGAAAGTCTTATGGAAAGAAAAAGGAAGTCTGTGAAAAAGCAAAAGGTAGAAGGATCAAAGAAGAAGAAGGCAGAACCGAAGAAGAAGGTCGATGGCAAAGGAAAGTGTTTCCATTGCAACAGCGACGGCCATTGGAAGCGGAACTGCCCTACTTACCTGGCCACCCTGAAAGAACAAGAAGGAAGGTCCTTCTGGAGGTATGCTCGTTATTGAGTCTAACCTTACGGTTTCTTCTGCATCCAGTTGGGTGCTTGACTCTGGTTCTAGTGCTCATCTGTGCACTTCTATGCAGGGTCTTGAGGATAGCAGGAGGCTTGAGGGATGGAGACATGATCCTACGCATCGGTAATGGAGCAAGAGTTGCTGCAGTAGCCGTGGGAACATACCCTCTGCGATTACCATCTGGTTTAGACTTAGTTTTAAAAGACTGTTATTATGTGCCTGCAGCTAGCAGGAATTTGATTTCTGTTTCATGCTTAGCACAAGAAGGTTATGTGATCACCTTCTTTAAGGACCATTGTAACATTCTTTATGAAAGAAATAAAATTGCAAATGGTTTCCTTATTAATGGTCTTTATCAGCTACATATTGATGTACCTGTTCTAACTATCGAGCAAAACGTGAATGCCAAACGACCTAGGGATAGTCCAAACGACAGATATCTATGGCACCTGAGATTAGGTCATATAGCAGAAGATAGGATCAACAAATTGGAGAAAAATGGGCTATTGAGTCCATTGACTTCCGAGTCATATCCAACTTGTGAATCTTGTCTTCAAGGCAAAATGACTAAACTCCCTTTTGTTGGACATGGGGAGAGGGCCACAGATCTCCTTGCCCTAGTAATGACAGATGTGTGCAGAGACCACATTATAAGAAAAAACAACAATGTGCCGGCTAGACGGCAGCATTTATTTCTACGTCATACCTATTACCGCTGATCCTGTCTAGGTATGGATGTGTTCTTATGAGACACCAAGTACCTGAAGCTACCCTTTGAAAAGGTCAAAGAATTGTAGACATGAAAGTCGAAAAGACAACACTGGAAAACCCATTCAAGGTTTCTTCGATCGCATCGGGAGGTGATTCAGTCAGGAGCCTAGACATTACCTTAGGACTAACTGGCCATAGTCTCTTCAATGGACCTTCAGGAACAGCTCAAACTCAAACAACGGAGGTTTTCGAAATGGAAGAACGAAGACCCTATTAAGGGAATGGTAAATACCGAATACCGAAATGCAGAGCTTCAGAAACCTACCCAGCATTTAAATTTAGGGGACAATTCAATATAATTAAATAATCAACTCACATAAATGTAACTGAAAACATAAGGTTCACCTCTCAAAACCGTTCCGTACCGACACCGTGATGAGTCTGGCACACGAGAAACCAATTTCTAGTCATCATACATATATAGAATATATGATACTCAGTCAAAACACAAATCAAGACTTATAGTCCCTTTAGGCTCGATCTACATACAGAATTCCTAAAGAGTCCTTAGATAACTATTTCGACATTACTAGTACATTGTGGCTCGAGTCTACATGCCATTTACTTGAAAAACTAAGTTCATGTCAGACTAAAGTGGCATTGGAAAGCATTATTATATCTTCACAAGCGGAAGGAGCGCCGGGGGAGATGGCTTATGATAGAGAATAGTCTCAACAGCAGCGAAGAACTAGACCAATTAGAGAACAATCAGACGTTCGAGCCATAATAGAAAACCCCATCCAACACTCACGTCAGATCGAAAGAGTCTTCCCGATCCCCTGCAAAGATTACTCATAGGTATTCATTTCAGCAGACAAGATTGGAGAGGAAAAGAGAATCCCTACATACGGGTAAAATCGGATACGCTCGATCAAGGTTGTCGCGTCCAAATCCTACACGAGCACATCAGATATCATCTCGCAGACACATGGCTAATGAAACATATCACGAGAATCCAGCTCGACATGTATTGCATACAACCAAGTTCTAGGGCCCTTGGCTTAGCGACTAACAACCAGGAACTGATGAACAAAATACGCATATATAAGTGTTAGTGGATCTTCCACGAGAAAGATATACCTGCAGATGGATATGTACGAGAACATATCAAAGAAATAACGGTGGCAAAATTGGTATATAAGTCAAAAAATAGAGGAGCATTGAACATAAGAAACGAATATAAATATACCTATGGCCTAGACAAATCCATCCGCACCATTGCCTTGCTGTTGCAGTCCTATTTATCGATTATGAAATAGTGCCAACATGGACGTAAAAACGGCATTCCTAACATGTGTATCTTGAGAAGATATCATATATGAGAACAGCGCTAGTTTCCACATCCAGTGATACTGATACAAGGTTTGCCAAGCTGCATAAGGTCCATATAAATGGCACTTAAGCACACGTCTCCGGCAGCTGGGAACACTCGTTTTTAACTTGATGGTGAGTCAAAACGTTTGGTTCATCATAACGAAGACGAACCGTGTGTTTTCAAAAAGGGTCAGTGGAGCGGCTGTTTCTTCCTCGTATTGTACTCGTGATTGACATCCTCCTTATTCGGAATTGATAATCCCCATGTTGAATCCAGTCAAGATCGTGGTTGTCTAGAAATTCTCTCCATGAAAGACCTAGTGAAGCATCCTTTATTCGGAATTAAGGTCTTATAGCGCGATAGGATCCACCGCGAACTAGGATCTCAGGCTTTCACAGAAGATGCTCACATAGAGGAACGTACTAAAGACGTTTTAGTATGGAAAACTCTCAACGATGAGGATCTATTCCCTTCAGACACTGTCGGTATTCATTTTCCAAGAAGATGTCCCAGCACACCTGGGAAAATAGGAACGCAAATGAGCAAGTCCTTATGGTCTGCAATAGTGTGTGGGTTCCTCATGTATGCATGCTAATGTACACCGACCTGATATAGCCCTGCTGTGAGTAGTTCACAAGCGATTCAGTACATTTAACCCGGTGAAGACACCTGGACCTTACTGGTAAATGCTATCCCCTTTAGTACTTGCAGAAGAACTAAGGATACTGACTGTCTGGTCTTTGGGGAGTAACTCCAATGTGTTAGGGGTAAAGTGTGATGTCTGTCGATCTATCCAGGATGACTTCGGAAAGTGGACATCTAGCAGACCTGTTTAGTGCTTGAGACGTTCCACACAAACGGTGGATATCAATCCTCATCCGCCCGCATTACCTTTGAAATGACCGTTTCGTTGAGGTCATAAGAGTCAACTCCACAGATAATGTGCAGACTGACTTACTATCATTGGTCCAGCAGTAAGATCGAACACGCCGCCACCTTGAAAAGATGGGATGATTGTGTCATAATTGGCTTTAGGACACAGTGGGCAGATTTGTTTATTGTTGCCCTAGAAGCACAGAATTGGCTGACACTTGTATACACTTCTAGGGCAAAATTGGTAATTTTGACTATAATTAATAGTAAATGGTTATTTTCTATCAACATATGTGTATTTAGTGTCTGTGTACATCCTTTGAGTTAATGGTAATGATAATTCATATTTTCAAGAGTTGAAAATTTAAGACATGAATATCTTATTACTTCATAAAGCTCCCGACCATAGGATCATCACGAGGATGGTGATTGATCCGGAAGGTTGGTGTACGATCGCTTCTCTTTAGTAGATGAGTCTTGAGTCTACGGTGTGGAGACACCGGAGCGAGAGTACAGGTACTCGTTAGAGAACGAGGGCACTGAGCGTGCCACCTCGAGTAGTCATTAGGGGTCTACCTTCTCGTCATGACTGACTCGATGCTGCAGTAGGTGTCTGGTTCTGTTTGACCTGAGATGCATCGGCAGTTCACCTTGAGGGTGTTATAGTTTGACTACACCATTACTCGTCTCCTAGCCATATGGAACCCTGAGGTGTATGTTGGCTGTGACATGTTCATTGTAGGAATGGATGCATCAAGATGGGATCTATCTACCTCGGTGGTAGAGGAGCAGCCCTATGATGATCATGAGAATCAAGTCCTGAAGCCCATGGCCATGGCAGAGTGAAATAATAGAAAGAGTTTCTATTTAGATTTTCACATTGGACTTGAATCGAATGATTACATCATATGACAGAGATTAGGTTGACGAGTTCACCTTAACCCTAATCTGATCGGGGCTCAATAGAGAACTATCACACAAGTACCACAAGAGGTTCGCATTCAGCTCTGATGGTTGCCACCATATACTGCTGGTTCACTGTGTGGATTTTGGGAGAGAATTAGAATGATTTAGATGATCGATCATTCTAGCTGCACGACTCAGCAGGTTCGAGCCTCGAGAAAGAATACAATAAAAACAGCAAAATAAATACCACAGACCAGATACTGCACACACACGAAAAGTGTCCGATCACAAAACACAACAGCTGCAGTTTCGATGATGTCGAGATAGAGTCATGACAATCCAATACCATCACAGAACTAACTACTACGGTCACACAAACAAGGGTTGAATCTGGTGCATCGATCAATTTGAACAACTATAGTTTCAATTATCTGAATGAATTCAATTAGGTTCAAGGAATCGTGTACATCGAATTGAACCTACCGTTCTTTTCTTTTGCTAATCATAAATAGAAGTCATCCTTCGTTGAGCCAAAGGTTTGTGCTCAAACAGAAGTCTTCTTATGGTCTCGACTGGAGGTTGTCCAAGTCAGAATAGGTTGTCTTATTTGTAAGACATTACCTGCCATTTTGGTACTCCATTTCTGTTCTTCTTACTTTGGTCAAAAGGCCTACCTTTGACTGGTCAAATGTTGACCATTCATCCTTTGACTTTTGACCACATGTCATGCACCATTGGAGAGAGCTGGTCGGCGGCTTGTCCACTGCCAGAAACTGGCAAGGAGATGGGGCGCCACGCCAAGGGGGCGTTGAGCCCAGTAGAAGAGCGACATGGAGTCCTATGGGACAAGGACTCCATTGTGTCTTGAGAGTTCTTCTAAGTGAGTTTGCAGTATTGGTCCAAGCACTCTCCAAGTAGTGAATCCAGGGGACTCTATCCCACATCAGATTGATTGATTTCCCAAAGGGTGTTGATTGGGTTGGGGAAGATGACTTGGATCACGCTTAGTCTATATAAGAGCCCAGCGGCCCAAGTGAAAAATAAATATCAAAGAAATAATCAAGAAGCATCTTCCCACGCCCCAAGGCTGCCTCTCTCCCTTTCTCCACGCATTTTTCTCCTTGCTCTCCACGTCCAAAAGTGTTTTGGATTTGGATTGGTGCGATTTAGATCAAAAAAGGAGATCAAAAGCAAGAAAGCTGCGCTGCTGCGAAGACACACACTGAGCAATCTTCAAAAGGAGTTTGGAAGATTCTCCAGTCAGATCCAGATCTGATTTTTGGAGGCGTGATAAGAAGAAGAGATCTCCAATTAGCCCGAGGTGATACCGGTAGAGGCCAGGCGCTTGCGTGCTTTGGTCGTCGTTCGCTGCAAACAGGATCATCAACAGGGTAATAGGATTACCCTATTCAGGTAAATTGAATGTGATTTAATTTATCCTTTTCATTTAATTTTTATTAAATAAATAAGAATCAGATCTGAAGCATCCCTGATCTGATACAGATCTAAGAGAAAAAATTTTGAAATATATCTCTTGATCTGATCAGATCTGAACGAACCTGGTCAGGGAAATCAGGATTTCCCTTCAATATTGAATAAAACTGATTTATGAACTCTCATAATTAGAGTTTGAGAATAATTTATACTACTATAAAAAGAGTCTATGGCAGCGCATACTATTACAGTGGTTTTCTAATTAACCGCTGCTATACGTTGATCTATGGCAGCGGTTATTTGTAACCACTGTAATATATTTTTTTTTTATTTTTTCTCTAAATATTATATAATTTTAAAATTTAATGTCCATCGTCACCGTTCATTATCTAAATAATTATCATTAGAGTATCGTCACAAAAGATCACCTCGATCTGATGGTCCTAGCTTCATCGATCAGAAAAATTTGATTTCGATGACTACGAATGATGATGCGATGATCTGATAGATGGAGACTTTTGATAGGTTCGAAAATCTGCAATGATGATCTCAGTTATGTTTGTAGCATACTATCAAAGTTTTACTTTAATCAGATATCGTTATCTTGGTCAATTTAGTATGAGTTAATTTTGGTCGTTAAATGATAAACGAGTGATCAAAGGATCAGACGGTGTCCGATTATGAGATAACTTTTTCTATAAATGATCTTAACTACTACTTTAATCATCTTTTATGGTGGTGATTAAAAAATTTAACTCATGAGATTAAGAACAATCTAAAACTATACATCGCCTGATAATCATTCTTGAACTCCATTGGTTGTTATATGCATGTGCTCGTGCTTTTGCTATATCTGCTTAACGTGAATGGTTCATATGAAAATGATTTAAATTTTACTATCATCGTCATACAAAATAATTAAAATTATAATAAAAATTATTTAAATAAAAAATTATCTCATAATCGAACGTCGTTTAGTCCTTTGATCGCTTGTTTCTAATTTAATGATCGAAATCATTCCGTACTAAATTGACATGATAACGATATCCGATTGAAGTAAAACATTGATAGTATGCTACAAATGTCATCGAGATCATCGTTGTAGATTTTTAGATCGATCAAAGGTCTTCATCTATCAGTCATCACATCATCGTTCGTGATCGTCGAAATCAAATTTTTCTGATCGATGAAGCTAGGGCTATCGGATCAACATATATCGTCGATGATCCTCGGAGCTTTCGGTGCGACCCTCTTTCTATAGTCATTGGTATATTTTTTATTTTAATTTTATAGTATTATTTATTAATCACTAGATTAGACTTGTCAATAGGTCAGGTTTGAATCGAAATCTGGATATTCAAATCCAGACTCAATTTTAATTACTGGTACCGGATCCGAACCCGAATACCCGATGGATCCATACTTGAAGTACCAGACCCAGACCCTAATGGATCTTGGGTATCCGGACCTGATTTCGAGATCCAAAACTAAGAAAGGGAGGGGAGAGAGGGAGGGAGGGGGTCCGGCCTCACCGTCGTCGTCGGTAAAGGAGATCGAGAGAGAGAGGGAGGGCCTATCATGCCAGTAGGCCGTGCCATGGGCCATGCCGGTCGCTAAGAGAACCCATGTCTTGTTGCTTTTGTTTATTGCATTGCATAGCGATAGACCCATCAATTGATTAGTGTACATAATCTTTGGCATTCGTATATTTATATGTAATTGTACGGATGGTACCTAAGCAATATCTTTGATTATTGTTCAACATGTTATATTCGTTAATATTGATTAACATTGTAGGTCACGATGGCACCGAAATGCCATATAGCTTTCACCCCTGCCTCTCGACTGATTATACGGAGTTCAGCATCTGAAGAGCAGTCAGAGCATACTCCATCTACCTCCACATCGACTACTCAAGGACCTTCACCGCCAGCATCTACTCTACCAACGGCATCTACTCCATTGGCATCGAGCCTCCACCATCACCCATATCTCCGATACATGCTACTCCACCGACATCTGAGTGTATATTTTTATTATATTATTTATTTATTTTTTATATAATATTTATACACTTATATATTTGCATAACGTATTTTTATTGCACGTGCATCATCCAGTAGGACATTTTGCAATTCCATAAGTATGGCGCATGTGTGGAACCGCCAGCATCAGATGATGGTACAGTATGATGCGGAGGGGAGGCCACTAGTGGAGATCGTGTAGAAGATGCATTCCTTTTTTGAAGTGCTTATGAGGTGGTCAGACATTATTCCCGTAGAGCCCAAAGACTGGCGATTGATGGATGATACTATCAGGGATCAGGTGTGGGAGGATATATGGATAAGTGCATCTTAATTATATTTATGCATTTTACATGTTTACACTATGTTTGATTAGAATAATTTTATAACTGATTTTTAATAACTTTGTACAGAGGAGGTACGACTTTTCTGATCACGAGAGGGCTCAAGATGCCCGACTAAAGAAGATCGGAGAGTTGTACCAGGGCTACAAGGTCAAGCTCCATAGAGAATGCCTCGAGCATCGATGAGACACTCCAGAGGAGCTTGTTCCGTGGATATAGGACTGTCCTCCGAGTCAGTAGGAGAGGATGGTTACACATTAGATGAGCCAAGAGTTCGAGGTAAAATTACTAACTTTTAAATTTTTTAATACGCTTAAAGTTATATTTAAATATTTTTTAAATATTTATTATTTATTTGAATACTTATTAGGCTACCTTCCATCAGAATCGAGAGAATCGGGCAGCTCAAGAGTATACGCACACTCTCGACCGTGAGTCTATGGCCAGTCATGTGCATAGAAAAATAATGATTTCTAAATCATTGTAGATAAATTAAATTGATATTTTTTTCATGTTTCTAATAAACTAATTCATTGTTATAACTGATGAGAGATAGAGTGATGCCCAGCCATAGCGAGATCTTCTAATCCAGTCATACGAACAAGAAGGGTAGGCTGATTGATGCTGTGATCGAAAGAATTTTTATAAGTATTAAATATATTAGTATATATGGTTAGTATTATAGCATCTATTATAAAATTTTATTTACACTTATAATTATAGGATCAGTTAGATGCACTCACGAGCGAGGGCTCGGATACCTCTGGCCCCCATGAACATCTATCTTAGGTCTTGGGACCTGAGCACTCTAGGAGGATCCGATGCAGGCCTGGACATACGTCGATCAGCTATTGGTCTAAGGTGAGCATCTCTTCATAGGCTTTCGATGTCGTCAGTCGGGAGGAGCTTGAGGCAGTGTTGGCACAGGCAGATCATGCTGCGACATGGGCAGATCAGGTTGAAGAGCGTGCATCTCATCTGGAGGGCATCATGAGAGATATGGTGTGGACGCTCAACATGCATTTTAGAGGTGCCTTCATGGGCTTTGAGAATATGTTGGCGCACATTCCAGCTCCAGCTCCTCCAGCTCTAGCTTCGACTCCAACTCCAGCTCATGCTCCATCTCCCCGGGATGACGATGATATAGATTTATAAGATTTTTGATGTATTTTTTTAAAAAAAAGTATTATAATAAATTTTATTCGATAATAAAATTTTAGCATTTTAGAAATATTTCTATGTTTATAATATTTTTTATGTTATATATCTTTACATTTGTCAGGTAAAATATATAAAAAATTAAAAATTTTATATTTTTTAATTATTCAAAAGCTACGACAATGATTTTATAATCACTGTCGTAGACGTGCCAACCACTACCGTAGGAAATGTGTCTATCGCTGCATTAGACCTATGACAGCGGTTACGTAATCACTTCCATAGACAAGGCTATGGCAGCGGTTTCATAACTGCTATCATAGACTACCTATAATAGCGATTTTATAACCGCTGTCATAGACAAGCCTATTGCAGCGATTTAAAAACTGCTGCAATAGAGTCTATATAGCAGTGATTTCAATAACCACTGCAATAACCACTACCATAGACCTACAGTGATAGCTACGGTGACAGCGGTTGGCTAACCACTGCCATAGCCTATAGCGGCAGTTTTTTGGGCTACGATAGTGGTTACAAATCACTGCCATAGCCCGATTCTGTAGTAGTGTTAAAATAATGATATATTTATATTTGACAAGCTGAATTTCTTGAAGAAATATTTTTAAATTCAATTAGTATCTTAAATTATAGTAAATACTATTAATAACAATAAAGGAGAAAAAATTTGATAAATGAAGAAAATAAATTTAACATATCAAATTACATCAAAATCTTGCCATAATAGGATATTTTTTATAATATGATTTTAATTTAGTTATGAGATACAAAAATTCAATAAGGACAAGAAATGATTTAGTTGTATCATGAGTAAGTAACAAATGAAACTAAGAAATTTGGCATATAGTAAGGAGAAGCAATTTTTGAATAAAAATTGAATTCAATTGATTATAATATTAGGGGGGAGGTTAATGTTTTTTTATTATTAAAGAAAAATTTACTTTGTTGATTTGATTGATTATTTTCTTTTGGGTTATCCTTTTTTATGCCATTAAAAAAGGAGAGAGTTATTATTGAGTATATGCTTGAGCTTAACTAGAATGAAGTATGTTTTTATTATTTAGTAGTTTTATGTCTTTTAAATGTGTAATTCTTTAGAAACTCAATATATATTATTTTGCATATACTCAAAAAATTTATCATCATAAAAAAGAAGGATATTGTTGACCTAAAGATTGATTTTAATGATGATAAAGAGTTTTGAGTATAAGTTATTAAGTCTAACGATATTTATGAGAATGTGCAGTTTTAAAATTCTAAGTGTTCATAATTTTTTTAAGTACTTTTAGATATTTTAATGAGGATAAAATCAAGTCAAGAAGATAAGTCTAGCCTATAAATCAAATTGGAGAAGAAAGGATCATAAATAATCTTTGGCATGCATGGCATGAAAACTAGGCCGACCCAGTCTAAAACTGAGCCGACCTAGTCCCAGTGGAAGCAGAAGATAGAAAGCATTAAAAGTGAAGTTTGCAGACCTAGGGAACTGAGTTGATCTAGCTATAAACTAAGCCAACCCAATGGGGACTAAGCCAACCCAGTCACAAACTGAGCCGACCCAGTGTCTATAATGGCTAGTTTTTATATCTACAACTTTTCATCTCATGAGCTTTTCAATGGCTATTTTCTCATCTTCAATGGCTAAATTTCTTTTTGAAGACCTTTCAGATGTTAAGAAGTGATGGAAAATATCAAGGATATATAAAAAAATATTTGGAGCATTAAAAATAAGCTTTTGAGAGTATATTGAGTATCTATTGAGAAAGCCAAAAAATATGAGCAGAAAAGAAAAGAGAAATGATTCTCAAATATTCTTTTGTCCTTCCATATCCTCAAACTAAGAGAAGTCAGGCTTCTAAAATTGAAGATCACCACCCATCTCTCTCGAGCATTCAAGAAGAAGAAATCAAGCCAACAAGCAAAGCAACTCAAATTTTCTTCTCTTGAGTTTTATAGTATTTATTTTTCTTTAGTTTAGTATTCATTTTGGGTTTATTATATTTCAAGTTTCTTAGGATGAGAAACTTGGGTTGGTAAAATAAGGTTGGACATTGTATAGTTTGATTGGTAAAATAAGGTTAAAACTAATCTAGGTTGATTGTTAGCTCGGAGAAAAATAATCACTTATGAGGTCTTGGTTGGTGATCTGGGAAAAATCAACTAGGTTGATTGTGAGCCCGAAAAATAATCTTATATGGTTTTGGTTTGTGAACCAGAAAAAACCAACTAGATTTGATTGTGAGTCCAAAAAATAATTGGACTGTAATTCTTGTTGAGAATTATAGTTGAATTCCTAAGTGGTTTACTTATGGAGTGGACGTAGGTGCTGAGTTTAGCATCGAACCACTATAAAATTATTATATTTATGATTTTTTTCTCTTGTTCTATTTTTTTCATTCACTGCACATTATATAGCTTATTTTATTTAAGCATATAATTAGTTTAATCTACTCATATCTCAAGCTTAAATTTTAAATTTTTAATTCACCCTCCTCTTGGGTAGCCATACCTGGGCAATACAATCCATGTTCATCACCAATTATTTCTCTAAATAACTTTTAGTAATTAAATTTTGCCTCAAAAGCCTAATCAATAGGCTTTGACCTTTGTTGGGGGTAAACCCCGCTCCTACCGAAATTCGGTCTAATGCTTAGTCAAGTGTAATTTGTAATCGTAGAAGAGCTTCAATCGCCACTTCTCCGTCAGTCAAACTCTTTCTAAACTTCTCCATCAATCGAACTCCTCCTAGATTTCTCTTGCAGCCAGACTTCTCCATCAATCAAACTCCTCTCAAAATTCTCTTATAGCCGAACTTATCCATTAGTCGAACTCCTCCCAGACTTCTTCTTCAGTTGGACTTCTCCATCAGTCGGACTTCTTCTTCAGTCGGACTTCTTTCGAACTTCTTCTTCAACCAAACTTTTTTCGAACTTCTCCTTCAGTCAGACTTCTCCATCAGTCAGACTCCTTTCGAACTTCTCCATCAGTTGGACTCTATCTGGATTTCTCTAGTGGATTACTTTCATATTTCAACTAGCATTCCTCTCGAATGATCCCCTCTAGTCGTATTCCCTCTAGAGGAGTCCGAACTCCTCTGAAATTGATATATGTCAAAGCTCTTCACCAACCAATGCCTGTTTCTCCAAACTTTGACTATTAAATCCCAACAAGGGACATGTCACGACAACGGATACTACTCTCCGTAACAAACTCCCCATGGCCCCGAGTGGCCCACTACCCGATGGTTATGGCTATCACTTTCAAGTTTGTTACAGGCTCTATCTATAAAAGAGATCCTCTAGATAGATTTTTTTAAGCTCTCTTCTCCTTTCCAAAACTCTACTGAATTCTTTTCTAAGCATTCTATTTCTGTTGGTTAGAAGAGCTGATTTGATCATCGAAGGATCTTGCCAGAGCCACCACCACTGACTCCGGATGGGACTTTATTTTGTAGGTCACCGATGGCGGCATCTTCTTCCTCAACTTCAGCTTGCTCCGACATCAACCAGATTCTGCACCAATAGGATTGGCGCTAGAGGAAGGGACAATTTGTAAACCCTTATTCTTAAAGGAGTGCTCAGTCGACTCTATGGATCTTCTTCTTTAAGGTTCATCTCCATCCTCTTCCTCAATCCTAAGAAATGCCCTCAAAGAAGGCGACTAACCGAAGATCTACCACTTCTACCGCCAGATCTGAGCCAGATCTATCCATTCCTGCTCCATTGTCGGTGCTTCAACCTCCTCCACCGACGGCCATGATAGATCTAGAGTAGTTTAACCTGCTGATGCAGCAGGTTCAGGGCCTCACCAAAATGGTGCAGGCCAAGCAGCAATCTCCAATAGCGGTTCTATCAGAAAACCTGCCATCGGGATGTCAGGAACTGATCCCAAGGAGGCACACTTGGGCTAGCATACCCGTCGCCCTTGGGAAGAAAAAATAGAGAGTAGAAGATCCTTGTTCAGATCATGATTCTTCTCCGAAAGAGATCTTCCCCATCTACAATTGAAAGCCTTTCAAGATCTACAATCGAGATGACGTCCTCAATCAAAAACTATAAAAGATGGATTGGTGGATTGAGAAACTCCGCCATGTTGCCCCGGCTCACCGTGATGACGTCTGCATCGATCTTCCTTTCTCTCTCCAAATTATGTAAGAGCCCATTCTGCTAAACTTCAAGCTTCCCTAATTTGAAAGCTATGATGGAACCTCTGATCCAGTCGATCATATGGAGGCATTTTTGGACCATGATGCTACTCCATGGTGCACCAGACACCATCTTATGCCAAGCTTTTCTATCTACCTTGAAGGAAGCAACAAAAAATTGGTACTTGACATTGAAGTCAAGTACGATCTTCTTCTTTGACCAGATGAGCAATCAGTTTGTGGCTCATTTTGTTAGCAACCGGCATCCCCAAAGAGGTTCGGACTTCCTCATCAACATCAAGCAGAAGGAGGGGGAGTCCATTCGGGCTTATGTCAATCACTTCAATGCTGTCGTACTGAAAGTCCAAAATCTGGACCACTCTATTACAATGGCTGCACTGAATGGCGGCCTTCAGAAGAATGATTTGCTGTTCTCCTTGGAGAAGAAGTACCCTAGGGACTTTGCTGATCTGCTACCTCGGGCTGAAGGATATGTCCGAGCAGAAGAAGCCTTCAAGTTGAAGGATGAGGAAGCCATAGGAGAGCGGCAGATGGATGAGTCTAATAAGCCCACAGCTGATGGAAAGCTGAATGAAGTTCGACCGTGCTCACGGACTCCCTCCGAGCGCAAGCGAGCCCAAACTCCTCCTTGAGCTCATCGTCAAAGAAGCCCTAACAGAAGGGCATGAAGTTCTCCCTTCAAAAGGTTTCACAACTACGCCCCCCTCAATGTTCCAAAAATGCAAGTATTGATGGAGATCAAGATGCAACTACCGAGGCCTGAAAGGATGCGCACTCATCCTGACAAGCGTAATTCTAACAAGTACTACCTCTACCATCATGACCACGGCCATGATATTGAAGAATGCATTCAGCTTCAAGACGAGACTGAGGAGCTCATCAGGAGAGGCGATTGGGTCGATTTCTCAGATGCTGGCCTGAAGCAAGAGAAGATCGAATGAGGACACTGCCATAGCTAGAACTATCAAGAAGGGAGGAACAACAAGAAGATCGACCGTCTCTCGGCATCATCAACACTATCTCTCAGAGACTTCGGCGAGAAGAGGCCAGTGGATCTGAGGAATTAGTGAAGAAATGGAGGACTGAAGAACCCATAACCTTCACTAAGATAGATGCACGAAGAGTATAGTTTCTATACAATGACGTGGTTCTAATCTCTTTAAATATAGCAGACTATGATGTACGTCACATCCTAGTTGATAATGAAAGTTTGGCTGACGTTTTGTTTTATGATGCTTTCTCCAAAATATCGATATCTAATAGTCAGCTTGGACCAATAAACTCTCCATTAGTAGGCTTTGTTGGTACTGCAGTACTAGTTGAAGGTGTAATAACTCTAACTATGGCTGCAGAATAATATCCAAGATAATCCAGAGCGCAGGTGGATTTCCTGGTAGTAAAGGCTCCCTCTGCTTATAATGCAATTCTCGGTCAATCTGGTCTAAATACACTTCGAACAGTGGTGTCAACTTATTATTTGAAGAGAAAGTTCCTGACAACTTATTATTATCTAAGAGATTAGGGGAGATCAAATTCTGGTAAGGCGCTACTACTCAATTGCCCTGCAAAAGGAAGAACCGTTCAACCCTTATCTTGTCGATGGGTTAGATGTCTGAGATGACCTCATGGAAGAAAGGGGAGAATCGATGGAAGATCTTATCTCAATCTCTCTGAATGATGGGAATGTGGAGCACACGGTATAGATTGGTTCCAATCTAACTGATGGGATACAAGAGCAGCTCGTCAAATTTCTTTGACGAAATGCAGATGTTTTTGCCTAGGTTCCCACGGACATGCTGGGAATCGATGCAGAAGTCATGGAGCATCGTTTGGCTATTGATCCAAAACATCGACCAATGAAAGAAAAGATGCAGAGCCATGCCCCAAAGAGATAGAAGACAATTGCAAAAGAAGTTGACAAGCTCCTTAAGGTAGGATTTATCCCAAAAGTCAACTATCCGAACTGGGTCTCCAATGTCGTACTCATCAGAAAGGCAAACGGCAAATGGAGAATGTGCATAGATTTCAAAAAACTGAGTAAAGCCTGTCCAAAAGATGGCTACCCTCTATCCAAAATTGATCAGGTAAAAGATTTAACTTCAGGCCATGAGCTCCTCACTTTCATGGATGCCTTCTTCGGCTATAACAAATTCGGATGGTGCTAGAGGATGAGGAGAAAACTATTTTTATTACTGACCGTAGTCATTACTATTACAGGGTTATGGCTTTTGGACTCAAAAATGCAGGAGCAACATACTAGTGCCTGGTCAATAAGATCTTCAAGGAGCAAATCGACCACAATATGAAGGTGTATGTAGATGACATGCTTGTTAAGAGCCGAACTTCAATAAATCACATTACCGACCTTAAGGAAACCTTTGATGCCCTTTGAAAATATAAGATGAAGTTGAACCCAACCAAATGCACCTTCGGTGTGACTTTAGAAAAATTCTTGGGGTTCATGGTATCAAGGCGCAGGATTGAAGCAAATCCGAAGAAAATTTGAGCCATTCAAGAGATGACGGCTCCTAAATCCATCAAAGAAGTTCAGTGCCTGATTGAAAAAGTGGCAGTCTTAAACCGCTTCATCTCAAGGTCGGTCGAGCGATGCATGCCCTTTTTTCAAGTTCTCAAGCAACCAAAGGACTTTTACTGAACCACTAAATGCCAGCAAGCCTTTTAAGAGCTCAAGGACTACCTTTGCTCACCTTCCTTATTAGCCAAGCCCAAACCTGGAGAAGAACTATTTCTATACCTGACGGTCTCCCCAACAGCTCTGGTAGCAATCTTAGTTAAAGAAGAAGCAAAAGTACAATGATCGATCTACTACATAAGCCGGGTCTTGAGAGATGCCGAGATCAGGTATACTAAGTTAGAAAAACTAACTTATGCTCTATTGATTGCAGCCCAGAGACTCCGATCTTATTTCCAAGGGCATACTATAACCCTTCTTACTGTTCAACTAATCAAGGTAGTTCTCCATCAAATAGATGCCTCTAGAAGAATAGCAAAATGGGCAATTGAGCTCACCAAATTCGACATTAACTACCAACCTCGATCGTTAGTCAAAGCCCAAATATTGGCAGATTTTGTAGTGGAATGCACCATTCTAAATGAAGTCAAGCTTGAGCAGAATGAAACCAATATTTCATGATTCTAGCCAAGCTCCTCTGAAGAAAGAGCTGATCTTTCTGAAGATTTTTGGGTCCTATATGTGGATGGCTCATCCAATGCTTCTGGTGCAGGCGTAGGGCTGATCTTGGTTAACTCGGAGGGAATCATCACCGAATATGTGCTGCGCTTTGAATTCTTTGCAACTAATAATGGGATCGAATATGAAGCATAGATCGCTAGGTTAAAGATAGCTAAAGAGTTAGAAGCATATCAACTCCAAGTCTATAGTGATTCTCAACTGATGGTCGGACAGGTTAGTGGTAGTTATGAAGCACGGGAGGAAAGCATGATGAAATATCTTCAGAAAGTGAAGAACTTGATTCTAGCCTTCAACAATTTTAACATCCAATAGATTTCAAGGGTAGAAAATACCAGAGCCGATCTTTTCTCTAAACTGACCACTTTAGCCCCAGCCGAACTACCTATGAAAGTATTCTTTGAAGTTCTAAAATGCCCAAGTTCAGAGAAACCACAATCTGTAATGCAGATCGACCATGAGCCATGTTGGATTGATCCACTGATCATCTATCTTAAAGATGGAGTTCTTCCTTATAATCCAAAAGAAGTTTGGAAACTCAGAAACTAAGCCTTCCGGTATGTTCTGTATGAAGGCAAGTTGTATAAAAGATTGTATTCTTTATCGCTCTTGAGATGTCTCCAACCTTCAGAAGCTGATTTTGCATTATGAAAAGTATATGAGAGAATTTGCAAAAGTCATGTAGGGGTCGGATCTTTATCATAAAGATTACTTCGGTAGGGTTACTATTGGCCGACCTTATTTCATGATTCTATAAAATATGTCAAAAAATGTGATCGCTGCCAAAGAAATACGAACATCCAAAGATAGCCAGCCTCCAAACTTACACCCCTGAGCGCCCCATGGCCATTTGCACAATGGGGAATAGATATACTCAACCTTTTTCAATGGCATCTAGACAACGAAAGTTTCTCTTGATGGCAATAGACTATTTTACAAAGTGGGTTGAACCGGAACCTCTGGCAAAAATAATTGAAGCAAAAGTGTAGGACTTCGTCTGAAAGTCGATTGTTTGTAGATTTGGCCTACCTCAAACCCTCATAACAGATAATGGGTGATAATTTGCTAGAGCGAGATTTGCCGAATTCTATGAAGACCTGAATATCTCCCATCATTTTATATTAGTGGCTCACCCACAGGCAAATGGAGAGGTCGAAGTAACTAATAGAATCCTACTGCAAGATATCAAAGCAAGGCTTGAGAGGGCAAAAGGGACTTGGATAGATGAACTCTATCATGTGCTCTGGGCTTACCGAACTATCCAAAGATTGCTAACAGAAGAAGCTCCATTCGCTTTGGCCTTCGAAATCGAAGTTGTCATTCCGATAGAACTTAAACTCCCATCAGCACGAGTCGTGGCATTCAATGAGTAGCGCAACTCATAGTACCTAAGGGCTAACCTCAACTTGATGGAAGAAAAATGGAAAAAAGCTCAAGTTTGAATGGAAGCCTATAAGCAAAAAGTAGCTCGCTACTACAACTCAAAAGTCAAAGGTAGAGTATTCAAAGTGGGGGACTTGGTACTTCAGCGAGCAGCTATTTCACAACCTCAAAATCAAGAAAAGCTTACTCCAAATTGAAAAGGCCCGTATGAAGTAAAGGAGGTCATCCGATCCGAAACTTATCTCCTAAAGGAGCTTGGAGGAACAACACTCCCACGACCTTGGAATTCAAAAAATTTGAGAATGTACTACCAGTAATTTTCCTTCAATAAAACTTCTCCATTTCAACATTATTATTTCTTGGTGCTAAAACTATGTGATGATAGGAAAGAAGCAATCAAAAGTAGTCATGTTAGGAACAAGAGAAGAACCTCGTCCTAACATGAGCAAGTCGAAGATCTTCGATTATTTAAGATAGGAGGAGGGGAGAGGCCCATTCAATGGCCCATTTGTGCCCCTATTGCCATGATAGAGATAAGAGAAGAACCTCACCCTAGCATGAACAAGTCGAAGACCTCCGGTTATTTAGGATAGAAGAAGGGGAGAGGCCCATTTATGCCCCTACTGCCATGATAGGAATAGGAGGAGAACCTCGCCCTAGCATGAGCAAGTTGAAGATCTCCAGTTTGTTAAGATAGAAGGGGAGAGGTCCATTCAATGGCCCATTTATGCCCCTACAGTCTTGTTAGGAATAGGAGGAGAACCTTGTCCTAACTTGAGCAAAGTCGAAGGCCTCATTAATTTAAGATGGGATGAGGGGAGAGGCTCATTCAACGGCCCATTTGTGCCCCTATTAGTCTTGTTAGGAACAGGAGGAGAACCTTGTCCTAACTTGAGCAAAGTCGAAGGCCTCGTTAATTTAAGACAGAATGAAGGGAGAGGCCCATTCAATGGCTCATTTGTGCCCCTACAGCCTTGCTAGGAATAGGAGGAGAACCTTGTCCTAACTTGAGCAAAGTCGAAGGCCTCGTTAATTTAAGATGGGATGAGGGGAGAGGCCTATTCAATGATCCATTTGTGCCCCTACAGCCTTGTTAGGAATAGGAGGAGAACCTCATCCTAACTTGAGCAAAGTCGAAGGCCTCATTAATTTAAGATGGGATAAGGGTAGAGGCCCATTCAATGGCCCATTTGTGCCCCTACAGCCTTGATAGGAATAGGAGGAGAACCTCATCCTAACTTGAGCAAAGTCAAAGGTCTCGTTAATTTAAGATGGAATGAGGGGAGAGGTCCATTCAACAGTCCATTTGTGCACCTACAGCCTTGTTAGGAATAGAAGGAGAACCTCATCCTGACTTGAGTAAAGTCGAAGGCCTCATTAATTTAAGATGGGATGAGGGGAGAGGCCCATCCAACGGCCCATTTATGCCCCTACTGTCATGTTAGGGATAGGAGGAGGACCTCGTCTTAATATGAGCAAACCAAAGACCTCCAGTTATTAAAAATAGGAGGAGAGGAGAAGATCTATCAACGACCCGACCATGCCACTGCAGTCCTGTTAACAGAAAGAGAACCTCATCCTAACATGAGCAAACCAAAGACCTCCAATTATTAAAAATAGGAGGAGAGGAGAAGACCTATCAATGGCCTGACCGTGCCACTACAGTCCTGTTAATAGAAAAAGAACCTCATCCTAGTATGAGCAAATCAAAGACCTCTGATTGCCTGAGACAGGAAGAAAATCTCATCATGGAAAAAGCAAAAACCAACCTCATCAAGAATAAGTAAGGACTTCATCTTGACAAAAGGATCAAGAAAAATCAACTAAATTGGAAATGGAAAGATGACATCATCCTAACATCATCTTGATACAAATAAAGATCTCTAGTCATGAAAAGATAGGAGAAAATCTACTTTTCGATGATTATTCCAACAAAAGACAAAATGAAAGAGAAAAGCAAAGAAACAAAATAGAAAAATAATTAAAGAAGATATTTTTTCATTAAAGTTAGAATTGTTACAAAATGAAGGTCTATAAAATCGGTTATAAAAGCAAGGAGGAAAAGGCCAAAGCTATAGGAAGGATCCGATCCCTTAGACTTTGGGTTGCTAGCCATCACCAAAGATTCCTTTAAACTAACCATCTCTTCCTTAAGTTCTTTCTTCCTTAGCAGACTCTCCACATACATCCTATCGGCTTGTCAATAATTATCTTCGAATTCTCTCCACTACCTCCTTGGAATCACCGACTCAGCCTCTACATCCTTCATAGCTTGACACTCGTATACCATCTGGATCTTCAACTATTGGAGTTTGACCATATCCTTCTCATATGCAAATAAAAGACCATGAAAGGATTCCCTTAGAAAAATAACCCGCTCTGACTCTTTGTTAGCACCGGCCTGCTGATTATCGTGTAATTGCCTCCAAAGATGAGCCACTTCTTCGTTTGCCAATTTGAGCTCACTTTCAAGCCTACTTGTTTTCTCTTTATAATCAGTCCTACACTTATCGTGCCTATAGAGCTCGAAAGATTTTTTTATCAGTCTCAATCGTATCTCAACTTATCAGAAGACCATGATGAACTCCCCTCCAACAATTGGATTGTCTCTTTCGCCAAATCAAGTTCACCTTCGAGAGAGCTGATCTTCACGATCAATGCCCAGGACTTATCACTGGTGCTTTTCTTAAACTCCGCTAATTCCTTCTCAAAATTATCCTTCTTAATGTTGAAGCTCACGAAATCCTTCATGTGTAATTTGTGAAGGCGAGTGACTTCAATCATCACCTCCGAAGCATTTTTCCTGGATCTTTGGAGTTCGTCTTCTATATTTTTCAATTTTTTTCTTAGGTCATGAATTTTCCTCTTCAAATTCTTAATTACTAGTTTTAAATAAATTCCTTGAGGCAGTGACTCGACATCGATGGGAGACTACATCCAACATATGAAAGGAATTCTAAGCTATTGATAAAAAGAAGTCTTACTTTCATTGATAAAAGTTTTTTCAAGTATAGGATGAAATAAAAAGAAAATACAATAACTAAAAGCTCCCAACCTCAGAAGGGGAAGCAGCAGAGAAACTTGGCACTCCTGCAGTAGCTGCCGACTCAGGATTAAGTTTGATTGGTGGTTCAGAGGGTCTGGGCTCCTCAACAGTAGGTTTGGAAGGTTCTACGACCGCTCTGATGGGAGAAGGGTCGACTGCAGTAGTGGATGGTTCGGCTTCCCCATCGGCAATGTCCTCTTCTTCCAAAAAACTCAGGTCAAGCTCAGGAAATTTTTAGACAACTCAGCCCTCATAGAGCTCAAAATCTTTAATGAACGCATATTGGCTGAACTCGACATTCAGGTTCCTCATTTTAAAAGAGGCCTTAAACTCTTCCATGGCCCAAATCATCGCCTTCGAGATCGACTTCGCCATCCAAGCTTCCAATTCGACAACTTTGATCTCAATTTTTTTCTTTCTTTCCTCCTCCAGAGCCAATGCAGCCTTAAGTCTGGTCAAGACGAACTCCTCCTTCCTAAGCGCACCATGGAGACTTTCGATTTCTGCCGTCTTCTCCTCCACAAGATGCTAAACCTCACCAACCTTTTCTTGAAGGAGACTGACCTTAGCTCGAAGATCTTCCTGGACCTTCTCTGCCTCTACCTATAGATGGTGTGCCCTCTTGATGTGGGCGAGCATTTGGTGACCCGACTGCAACAAATGATCGATGTTTAAACAAAAAAAGAAAGAAGAATGAGAGAAGAGAGAAGAAGGAAAAAGCAGAAGACAAGAGAAGAAGTTAGGCAATGAAGCAATCACCTTGAGGAGGGTTTCGAGAGAACCCCAGACGAGCTACCGCGGTTCAAGGTCGGCCATGCGGTCCACCACCTCTGGCATGGCAAATTTATCAGTTAAAGCCCAGATGATCTCCGGGTTATTGAAAGGATCCTCTCCTCATTCATCGTTGTCATCATTCGGCTCACTAAAGTGAGCCCTACGACGTGCCTTCACGACAGCTTTCTTTTTCTTCTTTCCTTCCCTCCTCTCTCCCTCAGTAGGAAGCTTCGAAGCTTGATCCCCACTAGAAGGGCCCAGGGTGCAAAGGGCATGGAATCTGCATCAACGGTGCCAACCTCGATGGTTGGAAGAACCTCGGCACTTACGGCAACCTCGGAAGCAGCAGTAGTGACAGTGGGGGCCATGGAGCTTGAAGCATCAACTTTCGCTCTCTTCGAACTACCATCTGGCACTTTCCCTTTCCTCTTCTAGGCGTAAAGCTCCTTTGCAAGCATTACGGCAGCTTCAGTATCCATTTCTACAATAAAGAAGGAATCACAATCAGTGACAGTACATAAATATTGAACCGAGCGAATCCAAAAAGTAAAAAATATACTGGTAAGGTCAAGAGGACTCAAAGTTAGGTTAAACAAGGTCTGTTCTTTCAGAAGATCGGAAAGAAGAGGAGCTTGATAAGCTTTGAGTTTGTTGGAGGAATTAAGGTCGGCTCTATCTAAGCTAGGAGCTCGATGAATTGACTTCCTAATGTGACCCCAAGGAGGAAGATCTAATAGCAAGGTCAGACAATGCACAAAAAAATACTTTTTCTTTCAGTTGTGAATGAAAGAAGGAGCACCTTTTAGTAACCCCTTCTTGTCGAACTAGAGGAAGAAGTACTACCAGTCCTTCACAGAAGGATGGTGCTTGAAAGTGTAGAAGTTCCTAAAAAGTGAAACGATCAAATGGACCTCAGCTAGATGACAGAGGAAAAGAAATCCTATCACAAACCTAAAGGAATTTGGTGCTATGGAGGCAAGAAAGATATTCAGAAACCAAAAAAGAGCAACTACGAAAGGAGGAAGCGAAAGTCAGAGTCTGGCACGTAGAGTTTCTAAATATAGATAGAATCGGCTAGTTGGAGGAGAACTCGCTCAGTCACTCGATGTGGAAAGTTCAAGGTTGTACTCCTGAGGGATCCCATACTGAATCCTAATTAGGAAAAGATCATTCGGGGTTAGGATGCAAGGAATGGTATCCGGCATGAAAGGTTGATGAGACATGTCTCTAGTGCGAACTACTATAATAGGGATGGGGTCAAGGAAGGCTGGATCAGACGAACTCCAGGAACCAGCAGTTTAGAAAGTTTTGGAGGACATCCGAATCAAACTAAATTTAAGAGAAATCAACAAAAATTAAGAGGCAAAGGATGCAAAAAACTCCTTAAGAAAAAGTAAGAGAATAAAAAGCGAAGGATGCTAGAATAATTAAAAAGAAGGATGGTGGAACTGATCTAGGTCGATCGAGAAGGAAAAAAGGTGATGAGCACGATGAAGACCAAGCGGAAGAATGCTCGGAACCAGGAAGGATGGAGAAAGAAACCAGAACTCTCGAGCGAAAGAAAGACGAAAGCTAGAGGAGCAAGGAACCAGGACTCTTGAAGGGAAGGAAGATGAGAACCAGGAAAGGAAGAAGGACTTAAATAGTAGAAAGTGGCCCAAAACTATCATGATTGTAGATCTCCCTCAGTCGTTCTTTGTGCGGTGCATGTCCCAAGCATCATGAAAAAAGAATGGCGACGGGCAGTGCCTTTATGGCGTCATGTCTCGAGCAGTGCTTCGACAGGAATTTCGAAAATCCATCTCTTCGAGTCGGATCGCATTAAAAAAACTCTGGCACCAATATGGAAGATAACAAAATGCCTTACTTTTTTCAATAATCGCAGAACCCAGGAAAGAACTTCGACAGTCGCCTTTTTACTCCCTTCCTTTAAATTTCAAACACGAGAGTGGGAGGACTATTGTTGGGGGTAAACCCCACTCCCATCGAAGTTTGGTCTAATGCTCAGTAAAGTATAATTTGTAATCATAGAAGAGCTTCAATCGCCACTTTTTCGTTAGTCGAACTCCTTCCGAACTTCTCCATCAGTCGAACTCCTTTCGAACTTCTCTTACAGTCGGACTTCTCCATCAGTCGAACTCCTTCTGAACTTTTCCTTTAGCCAAACTTCTCTATCAATTAGACTCCTTCCTGACTTCTCCTTCAATCGAATTTCTCTATCAATTAGACTCCTTCTAAAGTTTTTCTTCAATCAGACTTCTCCATAAGTCGGACTCCTTTCAGACTTCTCCTTCAGCCAAACTTCTCCCAGACATCTTCTTCAACCGGACTTCTCCATTTGTCAAACTCCTTCCTGACTTTTTCATCAGTTAAACTCCATCCGAATTTCTCTAGTGGATTACTTTCAAATTTTAACTAGCATTCCTCCCAGATGATCCTCTCTAGTCGTATTCCTTCTAGAGGAGTGTAAACTCCTCTGAAATTGATATATGTCAAAGCTCTTCACCAACCAACGCCTGCTTTCTTCGAACTTCGACTATTAAATCCCAACAAATGGGCACATCATAATAATGAACACTACTCTCCATAACAAACTCCACATGGCCCCGAGCGACCCACTATCCAACAGTTATGGCTGTCACTTTTAAGTTTGTTGTAGGCTCCGTCTATAAAAGGGACCCTCCAGATATGTTTCTTTTAAGCTCTCTTTTCCTTCCTAAAATTTTACTGAATTCTTTCCTAAGCACTCCATTTCTATTGGCTAAAAGAGCTGACTTGATCGTCAGAGGATCCTACCAGAGCCACCACCACCGACTCCGAATGGAATTTTATTTTACAGGTCACCGATGGCGACCTCTTCTTCCTCAACTCCAGCTCGATCTGGCGTCAACCAGATTCTGCACTGATAATCTTCATTAAAAAGATCCAGTTAGGTCCAACCATTAATATGACCATACTTGGTCTATCTAACCAATGAATAATTAAGCCCAACTTTGGTTGGTTAATCTAACCACTATTTAGAGAGACACGGCCAAGTAATCATATTATGAATGATAATTCTAATAGCCGATAAGCACTAAGCCTTTGGGCCTCTAATGATTATCAAATTAATAGACTCATTATCACCCAAGTTAATGAGAGGCTATGATCTAGTTATCATCATAACTATTTTATTTTAATGATTTAATAATTTTAAAGGATTTGGTTAACTTATTTTAGAGAAGAGAGAGAAAATTAACTAGCTAATCATGATCCTTCCACTAACTTCACCAAGTCAGATTAATCAAAACCATAGATAAGCTAGTCTAGGACATCTGAATCAATCATACTGATTTACCTAGTTGATATGAATTAATCCAAATTGTCAAGTGATCTGATCAAAATATAATTTCACCATGAAGGCCAGGTAAGTAAGATCGATAGGAGGGATTTGTCATTAACTCATCAAAGACCGAATCAATACGAGTAGCTTGCAATTAAAGACCACTAGTCATAAACCATCAGACTTATCTTAGATACCAACTGGTTAATTAGTTTTAATTGGATCTATCTAATAGTTCGGATTAGACTGCTTAGCCAAGAGTCAAGTCCATTTGAGTCTCGTTAAAGATATGGACTTGATCAACTACAACTATTATTATTGATCTACAAATTCCTTGATCTAATCTAAGATAATATTTGATTAGATTTAGTTAATTACTCTAATTAAGTCCATTCTTTAATCTAACCTTAGATCTAATCCAATTAATGGACCTAATTCACTCTAACCTATTAACCCATGTATTATTATTTTTGTGTTAACATCTTTAATTTATAATCCTAGATCCTAATCAATAACTCTTAATTCTTAATTAAGTATTGGATTGAGAATTGGGGTTCGGTATTTTAAAAATAATTTTTATGTTGGTAAAATATTTTTATAATCTGCTTCTATCAACCAATTGTATATTTGATTTATAAACAAAACATGCACATAACATAAACAAAATCATGAATCTACTTTACATCTAATCTAAATATATTTATGATCATAAACATCAAATTAAAATAATTTCAGTTCTAATCATAAATTTCTTAAATCATATCTAACATTTTATGATTAGTTTTTAGATTAGCACGTCTAGAACAACCTTTTCATTGTAAGAGATAAACCTTACAGTAGGACAATCTTATAAAATCAGTTCATGCAATCTAAATTTATTATTTTTAAATTTATTAAATTATAAATTTATTTAAATTATATCTAATATATTTATGATTAATTTTAGATCTACATGAACTAGGACAACCTTTTTATTATAAGGGATAAACCTTACAGCAAGACAACCTTATAAGATCAGTCCGTATGCTTCAAATATTAAATTTTAGATTATAATTTAGATCAAATCTAAATATTAAATCTAAAACATACATAGAAATCATGTCAAATAGACCTAGGCTCGGATACCAATTGAAGGAAAAACTAGGATTTACATGCATCTATTTTGAAACTTTTTCAAATTAAGAGCAGCGAAAGTAAGAGATTAATCATATTAATCGATAAAATTATGCAAGAAATTTTTAGATCTAGGATCTTATGACATAAATTATGCATGCATTAATCTAAAAATTAAATAAACAACTAAAAAGGTGTTGATCATATCAACATCGATCTAGATCTAGATCTAATATAGAGAGCTATCGAGATCGTATCTCAATATCTTTTCGTGGGTTGGGAACTTCGCTTGCTGATTCAAGATTGAGATTATTGCTATAAGCCGCACAAGTGTCCGTCCTCAAAGGATAGTCCACACGAAGCCTCAAACTGATTAGAAGTCTAGTAGTTGGAAATCAGCATAATGTGCTAGCACTTCGTTGATCCTTCCTTAATGGTTGATCATGAACTTTCTTCAAATTTCTTGAACCTTTCAAGGATCGAAGACTTGGAAGAGGATTAGAGAGAGATCTTCTTCTTCATAAAACACTCAAAATAAAGTGGAAGAAGATAATCTGAAACCCTAGAGAAGAATCCCTTCTTCTCTTTTCTTTTTCTCTCCCAATAGGACACTCAAACTTTTGTCCTAACAAAACCCCATGCCCAAGACCCTATTATGCCCAGAAACCCCATGCCCAAAAGACCTTCTCTTGATGAATTACTTATCAAAATTTCATGCCCAAAACCCTCTTAAATAGAGAGATATGGAAGAGTCCTTCTCTAGGTCAAACATCATGAAAGGCATGTCCAAATAAGACAAGTATAGGGGGCACCCAACTCTTAGATGCCTCCTCCTTTTTTTTTGGCATGGAGAGCTTGGTTTTTGCACACAAACCTTTCCCTATTTCTACCAAAAAAATCAGAAGGAAATCTAATTAATTGGCACCTCAATGGGATAGAGTTTTGGTTTTGTCAAACTCTATCAAATAGAGTTTTAAATCAAAACAACCTTCTTGTTTTGACTTGGTTCAAAACCAAAATACCAAATCAAAAAGGGGAGGGTGTGGGGATGCACGTGGGCACTCTCTAGGCATGAGAGATCTCATGCAAATCCTAAGGAGAGAGGGTGTGGGAGGGTGAGGTGGTGCAAGGGAGAGAGTCCCAGTCAAACTATGACTTTCATGTTTTGACTGGTCAAAGCAAATTTTAAGTCCAATCAAATTTGAATTGATGCAACCTAATTAAAGATGGTTAGAAATTGGCTTATCCCATAAATCAATTAGACTTGATCTAATTTAGTTCAAACCAAACCTAATTGAATCTTATTCAATTAGACGATCTCAACCCTCATGCTTAATTAGATTGAGCTACATGGCAATCTGATTATTAATTAATCCTCCTACAATACTTGCACTAGATCAAATATCAATCATAGTGATTGTTTGATCCTAAAACGATTCTTAATCATTGATCAACCATCTAATCAAATCAAAATCTCTAATGTGTGTAATCCCATAGGTTCGAACTTAAGCCGATTGCATAGGAATAAATTTCTATATCAATTGAAGTAACCATCTATGATGAGGACATCACCTAAAGCATGCTTATTGATGCATCATATTTTTATTTTACTTTTATATTTTATTATCTAGGTGTATATGTGGGTGTTCGGAAGTTGGGTGCATTTTCTTTTTAGCTCATGTACGTATTTCAAAGCATAAGCTAGAATTAGTTTGCTAGGAAATTTAGTTAGTTTGTTATATTTTGTCAGCATTTTGTTACCAAATGGTTAGTTTGTTATGCCCATTATAAATGGGACATTTTAAATAGAATTGAATTGAACCTTGCTTCTTTCCCTCTCGAGTGTTCTTCCTCTCTTCTTCTACTTCTTCTTCCTCCCTTCTTCTTCTCCCTCTTCCTCTTCTAAGCTCTTTTCTTTTCCTTCTCTTCTTCTTCCCTGCTACTTCTTTCTCCTCTACATCTAAGCTCCCAAACCTAGCCATCCCTATTCTCAGCTTCTCAAAATAGCCACCACCATCTAAGCTACCCTATTCGACCGCTATCTCTTCTCCACCACCAAGCCTTCGACCGTCAACCACCACCAAATGCCACTGTCAACAACTGCTCCCACCTCCCACCATTACCACAACCATCAGACCCAAACCCACTCCTCCGACCATCCAAACCCCCATCATTATTTCCACTGATTGGCTCCCCTCTCTTCACCCCTCACCAAAATGACTGCTCTGGCAAGCCCATCCACTAACGGCCTTCCCTTACCCGAATCTTCTGTGCTGCCATCGTTCCCAATCGTCAATGCCAGACAAGATTTAACAAACCTCTCTCTTCGATTCATCTCGAGAACACTTTGACGACCCCACCGACCATCTTCCTTCCTCCTCCCATTATCGAAATGGCCTTGCCAGGGATTCCGCTTCACCTTCCTTCACCCAAATCGATCAACCGCCGCCCCTTTTCCCTTCCTTGTCAACAATGTCTGAGGCTGCTTCCACTATCACCAACACCATCCGCTCGCCGCCATCGGTGCCCTCCACCACTACCAACAAACACCCCACCACCGACCATCGGTGCCCACTACCCTATGACCCAGATGCTTCGAGAACTCCATAGGGCCTTCCTCTATTCTTCACATTCATGAAGGAGCATGGATTTCAGAGCAAACCCGGACTTCACTACCGACTTTCTTATTTTTAGGCCATTTTGAAATTTTAGTAAATGTTAGAGTGTTTCTTGCAAAGTTGTTCTTATCTATCTTATTTTGGATGATTTCATATTCAAAGATTTTGCTCCACCTTACGATGAACTAGTAGCCGATCATCTCACCCACATTTGGCCCGATCTCACTTGCTTAGGAATTGAAACATTCCATGCGATGTGAGAACACTTCATGGATTAGTTTAGAAATTTTAAATCAATACTATTTAAATTTTCTTTCATGCTAATTATCTATCTTTAGTTCTTTCTAGATTGGACTTTAATCATGATTGAACCCTTTAGTTAGTTTTCTTGCTTGCTTAATTTTTTTTGCTATTTTTATATTTTAATTACTTTATTAATTTTGATCGCTGATCTTATTAGTGGTTAGTCAGATCTAGGTTAGCTAGCCTTGTCCCATATCAACTTTTTGGTATCAAAGCCTAGGTTTTTCTTTTCTTTTTCTTTTTGGTTAGGTTAGTTGTATTTTGCATTTATTTAGTTTGCATTATACTTTTTTTGCATGACCACTGGACTAGGAACCAAATACCAAGCAGAGTCTTCTTAATCAATTAATAAAATGGAACCTAATTTAGAAGCCACTTTACAAAAAATACTAGGATGTCTAGAAATCATTGATAATAAACTAGAATCTATAGATGCCAGGGTTGGAACTTTAGAAGAGGAATGACTAAGCAACACGAACCATCCTATTAGGAATACCTCTCCTAGAGTTACAAACCCTAGAGACCAACATGATTATCTAGATTTCGAGGAAAGTCATAATCAAACGCACCATTCCTATCGAGATCCCATTGATCAGGATGATCGTATCATGAGAAGTGTTAAGGTCGAAGCCCGGAGTTTTGTGGGTCGTTTGGATCCCAAAGAGTACCTTGATTGGGAAGCTAACATGGACCATTACTTCAATTGGTATGAAATGTCTGAAGGTCGAAAAATCAGATTCGCTCAAATGAGGCTGTTAGGTCAAGCCAAGTTATACTGGTATAATGTTCAAAGAATGGCTATGCATAGGAGATAAGAACCTCTTGGAACATGGGATGAGATGAAAGATAAGCTTTGCGAGAAATACCTTCCTGCATCCTATCAACAGCGTCTCCTCGACCAATGGCAAAGATTGACTCAGGGAATCAGATCTGTCAATAATTATATTGAAAATTTTGAAGAATTTCTTATGCACTGCAATGTGACCAAGGATCCATCTGTCATCCTATCTAGATTTAAAGTGGCTTGAGAGAAGATATCCAGAGAGAACTATTTATGCGAGAAGTCTCCAATTTAGAGCAAGCCTATCAATTGGCCTAGGACTATGAGAGGTTTCAGAGGTTGCCAATCACTCATCGATCTGAGCCTCCTAGATCAGGTATTTTAGGCCTGAGACCTAGTGTGAATCAGACTCCTGTTAGTCATCCCCCATATGCTAGACTGCCAACCAAGAAGGATGACAAAGAAAAAGGAGTTAATGGAGAGGCTTCCTGAGGGATTAGCTCCAAGATTCAATGCTTCAAGTGCAATGGACTAGGCCATGTTGCTAGTCAATGCCCATCCAGAGCACTACACAGAAAAAATTAAAATTGAAAATCTTGAGAATGATCCTGAAGAAGAAGTCTATATCGCGGATCCAGAACTGGCTGACACCTTTGAAGAGTATGACACCACCCAAATTGAAACTGCACCTGAAGAATAATTAGGCATGGTTAGATGTGTGCTGGCCCAACCCAAAGAGAGTGAAGATTAGCGCAGGACTACCATCTTTCAAACCTTTATAGGATAAGGCAAAAAGGTATGCAAGGTAATCATTAATAGTGGTAACTGCATCAATGCCATCTTCATCGATGCTATATCGCACCTTGGTTTAACACCTGTAAACCGTCCTAGTCCATATAATGTGGCCTGGGTAGATGCTTCGTCTATCCCCATTAGGCATAGGTGTCTGGTTTCGATCAAGTTTCAATCATATCAAAATAAAATCTGGTGTGATGTGTTGCCAATGAAAGTTGGTAGCCTCATTCTTGGCAGACCATGGCTCTTTGACCAGGATGCTACACTCCATGGTTGATCTAATACTTGTACATTTATGAACCAGGATAAAAAGATCACTATATATCCTTCACCCCCTTAAGCTACGAAGAAAATTGAAAATAATAACCAAAATGACCAAAAACAAAAGAAGAGTCTTCACATAATCAGTGCTAAAAAGTTTGAAAAAGAAATGAATGATGGCTCTTTGGTCTGGATTTGGCAGTTAAGGAAACAAGTTGAGACATAGTTCCCTTACACCAGTATTCCCAGGAGGTAATCACCCTCTTAGACCAATTCAAAGATGTCTTTTCAAAAGACCTCCCGGACCATTTGCCCCCAATGCAGGATGTCCAGCATGCTATTGATCTCATTCCAGGAGCCACTCTTTCCAATCTTCCTCACTATCGTTTAAATCCCACTGAGCATGCACAGTTACAGCCACAAGTTTTTGAGCTCTTAACAAAAGATTTTGTGAGAAAAAGTCTAAGCCCTTGCGTAGTTCCTGCACTCTTGACCCCAAAAAAGATAGTACCTAAAGGATGTGGGTGGATAACTACACAATAAATAAAATAATTGTGAAGTATCGGTTTTCTATCCCTAGGTTGAATGACATGATTGATATGCTATCTGGATCCACTATCTTTTCGAAGATTGATTTAAAAAGTAGATACCATCAGATCAAAATTAGACCTAACGATGAATGAAAAACCACTTTCAAAACAAAAGATGGTCTGTATGAATGGCTAGTCATATCATTTAGTCTTTCCAATGCTCCGAGTACCTTCATGAGGATTATGACTCAGGTACTACGACTGTTCATTGGTTCATTTGTGGTCTGTACTTTGACGATATCCTAATTTATAGTCGAACCAAAGAAGACCACTTAAACCATCTACATCAAGTCTGTCAAGTCCTGAGAGCCAAAAATCTTTATGCAAACCTAAAAAAGTGTGATTTTTTGATAAATCGTATAATTTTCTTAGGATTTTTATTAACACCTGAAGGCTTGTCAATAAACCCTGAGAAAGTTCGCGCAATAACTGAATGGCCTGTGCCAAAAAATGTGCATAAAATTCGAAGCTTCTATGGCCTCATGACTTTTTATCGAAGGTTCATCAAAGATTTTAGCACCATTACAATCCTAATCACTGATTGTATACAAAAAGGAAGCTTCAAATGGACTAGGGCCGTTGAGCGAGATTTCTAAGAAATAAAAGAAAAAATGACTCACATCCTAGTTTTGTAGTTACCAAATTTTTCAAAAGTCTTCGAAGTTGCATGTGACGCATCTGGAGTAGGAATTGGTGGAGTCCTAAGTCAGGAAGGACATCCTATGGCTTTCTTTAGAGAAAAACTAAATGACTCCAAGCGCAGGTATTTCACCTATGATAAAGAATTCTACGCCTTGATCTAAGCTCTTAAGTTTTGGAGGCATTATTTGGTTCCACAAGAATTTATCTTGTATTCTGACCATGAGGCCCTAAAGTTTCTCAACTCCCAAAAGAAATTAAATTCGAGATATGAAAAGTGGGTTGAGTTTCTTCAAGCCTACACCTTTATGATAAAGCATAAAATAGGCATAGAAAATAAAGCTATTGATGCACTCTCTCGTAGGGTGGCCCTCTTATCGGTAGTAAGTGTAAAAGTTACGAGTTTTGAATAGTTAAGAGAACAATACGATGAGTACCCAAACTTTAAAAATATTATTTCCTCCCTTAAGCAAGGACCGTCTAGAGAGCTTAGTGAGTTTACCCTTCAGGATGGTTATCTTTTTAAGAATAATAAATTATGTATCTTACGAACTTCTGTGAGAGATTTCTTAATTTAGGAAATACACATTGGAGGTTTATATAGACATTTTGGGAGGAACAAAACTATAGTTGCCCTTGAGGCCCAATTTCACTGGCCTAGCTTAAAGTGTGATGTAGCCCAGATTATTACTCGATGTTGTACTTGTATCATGGCTAAACATCAAAAAAAAAATACTAGTTTGTACACGCCATTATCTATCCCTAACTGTCCATGGCAAGATGTAAGTATGGACTTTGTTTTAGGATTACCTTGAACAGCTAAGAAAAATGACTCCATTTATGTGGTGGTAGATAGATTTTCCAAGATGGCCCATTTTCTTCCCTATCCCAAGATCTCTGATGCCTCTAGAGTTGCTCAACTATATTTTGATGAAATTATTAGGTTGCATAGATTGCCAAAATCTATAATGTCTAATAGGAACATTCGATTCATTAGTTACTTTTAGAAAACTTTATGGCACTTAATGGGAACAAAACTAAAATTTTCATCTACATATCATCCACAAACAAATGGCCGAACTGAAGTTGCAAATAGAAGTTTAGGAAATTTACTTCGTTGTTTGGTAGGAGAGCATGTAAGGAATTGAGATTTACTTTTACCTAGAGCAGAGTTTACATATAATGGTTTGGTAAATAGGTTTATTAATTTGAGTCCTTTTGAAGTTATGCATGGTTATCATCTTAGGAAGCCAGTAGACTTGATCCTATTACCTATGCATGCTAGGGTTTCAGAGTCAGCATCATTCTTTGCAGAGCATATTAGGAGTCTGCATAAAGACATCAGTGATAAAATTAATTTAAGTAATCAAACGTATAAACGATTAGCAGATTCTCACCGATGAGTTAAGAATTTTGCTGAGGGTGATTATGTCATGATTAGGATCAGACCTGATCAGTTTCCCTAAGAAATCATTCGAAAGCTATATGCCTGAGGAGCAGACCCATTCAAGTTTTTAAAGAAAGTTGGATCGAATGCGTATGTTATTGATCTACCACCTGGCTATAGGATTAGTTCCACTTTCAATGTATCGGATCTAATTAAATATAAAGAACCAGCATTGATACCCAGTGATCCATTTGAGCCGATACCTTTCTTTAAGAGTGACCCTCCTTCAGAGTATCCACAAGCCCAAATAAGAGAAAAGCATGATGTGATTGATCGTATCCTGGACAAGTAGATCAAGTCTACTAGGGGTCGAGACTACCATCGCTTTCTGGTTTGTTGGTGAGGCAGGCCAAAGTCTGAGAATTTTTGGATTACTGAGATGACCTACAGAGGATTGATCCAAATCTTTTTGAGTATTTCCAGAGTAGCATAGAGCCTGACTCGGTGGAGTCGAGTTTTTCCCACCCTCAAGAAAAATGATGAGGACATCACCTAGAGCACGCTTATTGATGCATCATATTTTTATTTTATTTTTATATTTTGTTATCTAGGTGTATATTGGGTGTTCGAAAGTTGGATGCATTTTTTTAGCTCATGCACGTATTTTAAAGCATGAGCTAGAATCAATTTGTTAGGAAATTTAGTTAGTTTGTTATGTTTTGTCAGCATTTTGTTACCAAATGGTTAGTTTGTTACGCTCATTATAAATGGGACATTTTTGTATTCAGACAAGACAGTGACTATAATTGAATTGAACCTTGCTTCTTTTCCTTCCGAGTGTTCTTCCTCTCATTACTATAAAAATGATCTATGACAGCGCTTACTATGACAGCGGTTTTTGAAATTGCTGCCATAGCACCTACGGCAGCGATTTTCATTAACCACAGCTATAGGTCGGATCTATAGCAGCGATTTTTGTAATCGCTGCTATAGATCAGACATATAGCAGCGGTTTTTGTAATCGCTGCTATAGATCCAACATATAGCAGCGGTTAATGAAAATCACTGCCGTAGGTTGGACCTATAGCAACGGTTATAAAAAAACCGCTGCCACAGGTCGATTTATAGTAGCAGTTCATTATAATCACTGCCATAAGTCAGACCTATAGCAGTGGTTAGTAAAAACCACTGCTATAATCAGATTTATGGCAGCCGTTAATTATAACCACTATCATATTTTTTTTTTTTAAATATTATATAATTTTAAAATTTAATGCTCATCTTCACTGTTCATTATCAAAATAATTATCATTAGAGTATCGTCGCAAAAGATCACCTCGATCCGATGGCCCTAGCTTCATCGATCAAAAAAATTTGATTTCGACGATCATGGACGATGATGCAATGATCTGATAAATGAAGACCTCCGATGGATCCAAAAACCTACAACGATGATCTCGGTGATGTTTGTAGCATACTATCAAACTTTTACTTCAATCAAATATCGTTATCTTGGTCAATTTAGTATATATTAGTTTCGATCGTTAAATGATAAACGATTGATCAAAGGACCAAACGGTGTCCAATTATGAGATAATTTTTTTTATAAATAATCTTTGCTACTACTTTAATCATTTTTTATAGTGGTGATTATAAAATTCAACTCATGAGAGGAAGAATGATCTAAAATAATACGTCTCCTGAAAACCATTCTGAAACTTCACTGGTTGCTATGCTCGTGCTTTTACAATATCAACTTAACATGAACAGTTTATACGAAAATGATTTAAATTTTACTGTCATCACCATATAAAATATTTAAAATTATAATAAAAATTATTTAACTAAATAATTATCTCATAATCGAATGTCGTTTAATCCTTTGATCGCTTGTTTCTAATTTAACGGTCAAAATCATTCCATACTAAATTGACCATGATAACGATACCCGATTGAAGTGAAACTTTAATAGTATGCTACAAACATCATCGAGATTATTGTTGTAGATTTTTGGATCCATCAAAGATCTCCATCTATCAGATTATCGCATCATCGTTCGTGATCATCGAAATCAAATTTTTTTGATCGATGAAGCTAGGGCCATCGGATCGAGATGATCTTTTGCGACGATACTCTAATGATAATTATTTAGATAATAAATGGTGAAGATGTACATTAAATTTTAAAATTATATAATATATAGAGAAAAAATTTAAAAAAAAATTATTTTCCACCTATGGCAGCGGTTATCAAAAATCGCTGCTATAGATCTACAACAGTGGTTATAGAACCGCTGCCATAGATCTATGGTAGCAGTTTTGGGTAACCATTACCGTAGATCTATGGCAGCGGTTCGATAACCGCTACCGTAGATCTATGGCAGTGATTCGATAACCGCTATCGTAGGTTAGATTAAAAATTTTCAAATTTTTTCTTTTCTCTCGTGCGCGCTCAATCTCTCTCGCTCTCTCTCTCCTCCTCTTCGTTGATGGTGAGGCTCCTCCCTCCCCGATCGACGTCGCCCCTCCACCCCGACCGACGTCGATCCTCCTCCTTTCGACCGACGTCGACCCTCCTTCCCCCTCGATCAACGCCACCCCTCCTTCCCCCTCCCTCTCCGACCACCTCATCCTCGGCCGCCCCTCCCCGCCACCCCCACCCAACCCCCACCGCTCCATTCGACTCTCCTCGACCCCCAGCGAAACCCCCCCAGCGAACCCCCATCCGACCCTTTCTCAGCCCCCCGCAAAAACCCCCTCCAACGAATCCCCCTCCACCCTCGCTCGGCCACCCGCAAAACCCACCCCCTCCCTGCCCCTCCATCCCAACCCTCCTCGATCCCCAACGAACCTCCCTCCGATGAACCCCCATCCGACCCTCCTTCGGTCCCACAAAACCCCACCCCCCACTAGCACCACCATTCTGACCCTCCCCCAATCGAGTGCGAAGCCTCCTTCGGCCTCCTCGTCACTGTGCCCCCTCCCCTAGCCCCCATCCCCGACCGCCCCTGCTCTCTCTCTCTCTTTTTTCTTTTTTTCTCTCTTCTCTATCTCACTATCTTGCTTTTGTTTCGTAGGTTACCTCTAGTACTGTCGTCCTCCTCTAGCATCATTGTCGGTGACCCTCGGAGCTTTCGGTGCGATCCACTCTCTAAAGCTATAGATATATTTTTTTTAATTTTATAGTATTATTTATTAATCATATATATTTATAATAATTTATAAAATATTTATAATAAATATTATAAATATTTATTATAAATATTATAATTATCTGCATGTCATAGTTTTTGGATCGTACCGTAGCGGTAGCCTTAGGCCATGCCATGTCGGCGACCGTGGACTAGATCTATCAATGGGTTGGATTCAGATTAGAACCTGGATATTCATATTCGGATCCAATTTTAATTACTGTTATCAGATCCAAATCTGAATACCCGATGGATCTATACTTAAGAGAGGAAGGGAGGGATCCGTCCTCGTCGCCATCATTGGGAGGAAGGGGGTCCGACCTCACCGACGAGGAAGATCGAGAGAGGGAGAGTGGGAGATCAAGAGAGAACAAGAGAGGGAGGGAGGGGGTCCGGCATCACTGGGAGGGATGGGGTCTGGCCTTGTCGGCAAGGAAGATCGAGAGAGTGAGAGAGAGAGGGATGGGGTCCGGCCTCACCAGCGAGGGAGATCGAGAGAGGGAGAGAGGAAGATTGAGAGATGAAAAAGTTAGGAGGGAGGGGTTCGGCCTTGCCGCCAACGTCGGTGAGAGAGATCGAGAGAGGAAGAGAGGGAGTGATCGAGGGGATGGCACATAGTCGAGCCAGCTCGGATACACAGTTGAGCTGGCTCGAGCCATGATCTAGCCGATTGGGGGAGGACCCTAGTCAGATGTCTTTGGCATGAAGTCGGCTATCTCAAGCACGGAGCCAGCTTGACTTCCAAGCGAATAGAATTTGATATGTCATGATGTTATATTGATTAATGTTCATTAACGTTGTAGGTCATGATGGCACCGAAACGCCATCTAGCTTTCACCCTTGCCTTTCGATGGGTTAGGCGCAGCTCAGCATTTGAGGAGCAATCGAAGCATACTTCGTCCACCTCGACATCGACTGCTCAAGAACCTTCACTGCCGTCATCTACTCCACCAGCGATATCTACTCCACCGACAGCTGAACCTCTACCGTTGCAGGCATCTGAGTGTACGTTTTTATTATATTAGCACAACTTTATTTTTTATATAGTATTTGTACACTTATATATTTGGATAACGTATTTGCATTGCAGGTGCATCATCCAATCGGATATTTCACGATCCCATATATATGGCACACATATGGAACCGCCAGCATCGGGTGATGGTGAAGTATGATGCAAAGGGGACGTCGGTAGGGAAGACCACATGGAAGATGCATTCCTTTTTTGGAGTGCTTGTGAGATGGTCGGACATCATTCCCATAGAACCCAAAGACTAACGTTTGATGGATACTACTATCAGGGACCGGGTATGGAAGGAGATATGGATAAGTATGTGCATCTTAGTTATATTTATGCATTTTATATGTTTACACTATATATGTTTAATTAGAATAATTTTGTAACTGATTTTTAATAAATTTGTGCAGAGGAGGTATGACCTCCCCGATCACGAGAGGGCTCGAGATATTCGACTTAAGAAGATTGGGGAGTTGTACCGAGGTTACAAGATCAAGCTCCACAGAGAATGGCTCGAGCACCAATAAGACACTCCGAAGGAGCTTGTTCCCTAGATATAGGACTGTCCACTGAGTTAGTGGGAGAGGATAGTTAGACATCGGAGGAGCCAGGAGTTCGAGGTAAAATTCCTAACTTTTGAATTTTTTAATATGCTTAAAGTTTTATTTAAATATTTTTTAAATATTTATTATTTATTTGAATACTTGTTAGGCTACCTCCTATCAGAACTGAGAGAAATATGCAGCCCAGGAGTATATGCAAACTCTAGGCCATGAGTCTATGGCCAGTCATATGCATAGAGAGGTAATTAATTCTAAATCTTACTAGATAAATTAAATTCATATTTTTTATCATCTTTCTGATAAATTTATTCTTTGTTATAGCTGATGAGAGATGGAGTGATGCCCAGCCATAGCGAGATCTTTTGATCCAGCCGTACGGACAAGATTGGCAGGTCAATGAACGCCGTGATCGAACGTATTTTTATAAGTTTACATATATTAGTATATATGATTAGTATTATTGTATTTCTTATAAAATTTTATTTCAATTTATAATTACAAGATCTATTAGATGCGCTCGTGAGTGAGGGCCTGGATACCTCTAGGCCCCATGACCATCTGTCTCAGGTCTTGGGGCCTAAGCACTCTGGGAGGATCCGATGTAGGCCCAGACACACGCCAATGAGCTACTGATCCAAGGCGAGCATCTCCTCACAGACTTTTGGTGTCGTCGATCGGGAGGAGCTTGAGGAGGCATTGGCACGGGTAGATCATGCTGCGACACGGGCAGATCAGGCTGAGGAGCGTGCATCTCATCTAGAGGGCATCGTGAGAGACCTGATGTCGACGCTCAATGCACATTTTGAAGTCACGAGCTTCGAAGATATGTTGGCCCGCATTCCAGCTCTAGCTCCGGCTCCGGCTCCGACTCTGACTCCAGCTCCGACTCTGGCTCCAGCTTTAGCTCCGGCTCTCGATGACGATGACGACGATGATGATGTAGATTTAAGAGACTTTTAATGTATTTTATTTTTTCTGAAAAATATTGTAATAAATTTTATTCAGTAATAAAATTTTAGCATTTTAGAATAATTTTTATGTTTATTATATTTTCGTGTTATATATCTATATTTATTAGGTAAAATATATAAAAAAAATAAAAATTTTATTTTTTTAATTATTCAAGATCTACGATAGTGGTTTTATAACCGCTGTCATATCCGTGCCAACTGCTGCCATAGGTTCGGTATCAATCGCTACACTAGACCTATGGCAACAATTAAGAAACCACTGCTATAGATTATCTATGGCAGCGGTTACATAACCACTGCCATAGATATTCTATGACAGTGGTTACATAACCACTATGATAGGTCGATCTATTGCAGTGGTTTATAAACCACTGCAATAGGTCATCTATGGCAGCGGTTCTAACAATCACTGCAATAACCACTGTCATAGAGCTACAATGATGGCCGCAGTAGCAACGATTAGAAAGCCGTTGCCATAGCCTATGGCAGTGATTTTTTGGACTACGATAGCAGTTACAAACTGCTATCGTAGCCCTTTTTTGTAGTAGTGTCTCTTCTTCTACTTCTTCTTCCTCCCTTCTTCTTCTCCCTCTTCCTCTTCTAAGCTCTCTTCTTCTCCTTCTCTTCTTCTTCCCTGCTGCTTCTTTCTCCTCTACTTCTATGCTCTCGAACCCAACCACCCCTATTCTCAGCTTCTCAAAACAGCCACCACCATCTAAGCTACCTTATTCGACTGCTACCTCTACTCCACCACCAAGCCTTCGACCATCAACCACCATGAAATGCCATCATCAATAGCTGCTCCCACCTCCCTCCATTGCCACAACCACCAGACCCAAACCCACTCCTCCGACCATCCAACCCCCCATCACTATTTCCACCGACTGGCTCCCCTCTCTCCACCCCTCACCGAAATGACTGCTTTGGCAAGCCCATCCACTATCAGCCTTCCCCTACCCGAATCTCCTATGCCGCCATCGTTCTCAATCATCAATGCCAAATAGGATTTAACAAACCCCTCTATTTGATTCATCTTGAGAACACTCTGATGACCCCACCGACTGTCTTCCTTCCTCTTCCCATCGTCGGAACGGCCTCACCAGGGGTTCCGCTTCACCTTCCTTGGCCAAATCGATCGACCACTGCCCCTTTTCCCTTCCCTATCGATAATGTCCGAGGCTACTTCCACTATCACCAGTGCCATATGCTCACCACCATTGGCACCCTCCGTCGCTATCGGCAACCACCCTACCACCGACCACCGGTGCCCTTTACCCGATGACCTGGATCCTTTAGGAACTCCACAGGGCCTTCCTCTATTCTTCACATTTGTGAAGGAGCATGGATTTCAGAGCAAACCCAAACTTCATTGTCGACTTTCTTATTTTTGGGCCATTTTGAAATTTTAGTAAATGTTGGGGTGTTTCTTGCAAAGTTGTTCTTATCTATCTTATTTTGGATGATTTCAAATATGAAGATTTTGGTCCATCTTGCGACGAACTAGTAGTCGATCATCTCACCTGCATTTGGTCCGATCTCACTTGCCCAGGAATCAAGAAATTCTGTGCGATATGAGAACACTTCATGGATTAGCTTAGAAATCTTAAATCTATTTAAATTTTTTTCATGCTAATTATCTATCTTTAGTTCTTTTTAGATTTGATTTAATTAAGTTAATTATGTTAGAAAATGTATCCCAAAGCCAATCATCAGTCTATTGATGATTGTGCTACATTATAATTATAATTAATTTATTAATTAATAAAATATATTTTTAGCATTTTTATCATAAAATATTCATCTTCTAACGAACTTCATTATTATGATGAAGTCCTTAGGACTATTTAGCTTCGATAAATATAGGATTTATTGATTAGTCTTTAAATCTATTCATGATCAAATGATAGACTGTTAATTAGAACGATAGCATCTATCGAGCATAGATTGGTGTATGCCATATAGATTGATTATCCTCTTAACCAAGAAGTGTAGAGACACTAGTATGGCATATAGGTGAGATGTATGGGTACATCATCATTGAACGTGATCAATTCTAAAGCATTCTGCTATCAAAAATATCTTTAATAAGATATAGGTATAAGTGTCCCTTAGACCTGAGGTCACCTTAGTGACTTGCAAGCAACTCACTGTGCTTCGGTACCAGACTAACTGAATTTCTAATTCAGTCAAGTACTTGCAAAATTGGTGTGTGATCAAGATGAAATTGACCACTTCAAGAGTTGGAGAAGAATGTATCTATGTATTTCAATATAGCAAAACCTTAGTCAGCATAATCCATCAGATGGATTTAATATTTTGAAATATAATGTGGACAACCTGATCAGAATTGATAGTTGAACTCTGAGGTGTCCTACGAGCATTTTGATCAAGGGGATGAATTATATGGAAACTATACCCACATGGATTCTAAGAATGTTGTTCTACACATTCAACTTATCCGGCCATCAGGTATCATTACTAGATGGTTACTTTAATTGGTATAGAAATCTATTTCTATGCTACCAGTTTAGATTTAGACCTATGAGATCACACATATTAAAGCTCATGATCTGATCTGATAGTTGATCAATGATTAAGAATCATTTTTGGATTAAACGATCAATACGATTGATGTTTAACCTAGTGCATGTGTTATAGGAGGATCGAATAGCAATTAGATTGCTAATTGACTTAATTTGATTAAGCTGAAGGACTGAGATTAAGTTTAATTAAATATGATTTAGTTAGATATGATTTAGACTTGATTGGATCAAGTCCAATTGGCTTATTGGATAAGTCAATTGCAAGAAAGAACCAATTCAATTAAGACTAGTATCAAACCAATTTCTAATTTGATTAAAAAATTAAATTAAATTAAATTATAATTTAATCTAATTTAATTAAAATTTTAATTAGATTAATATCTATTTTATTTGAGATGATTTGATTCTGATTAATTTGGTTTAAATAACTTATTTGACCAAGTCAAATTAGAAGTCCTAGTGTGACTAGGACTCTCTTCTCCTTGCACCACTTGGCTTCCCAATGCCCCATCCTATTTTCTAGGATTTTGTGCATGGAAACACTTCTCCCCAGACCTTCACACATGCCCAAAGCTTTTTTCTCTTTCTTTCTTACATGGAATGTGGTTGTGGACCAAGTCAAAATGGGAATTAGTTTGGATTTCAAATTCTATGAGATAGAATTTTAGGAAACTGAAACTCTTCCCTAATAGTGCCAATTTTATCCAAATTTTTTCTAGGATTTTCATGGATTTTATGGCATAAATTGTGTGCCCTTTTCTAGTGGTCCATGGTAGAAAAGAAGGAGGGGGCACCCAAAAGTTGGGTGCCCCAAGTCTTGCCCTTTTTGGACATTCCTTGCTAGGTATTTGACCTAGACACGGAGTCCATCCTAACTTATTATATAGGATGAATTTTGGACTAATTTTTGGCAAAATTCTAGACCATTGAGAGACCTTTGAGAGTGTAAAAATTAGGAAGAAAGAATATTAGTGCATGGGGATTTCATAGATAAGAACTAGGTGTCTAGGTGACAGCAAAGAGAAGAAGAAGAGGGTCTTCTTCTAGAATTGTTGTGTTCACCTCTTCCCTTCCTCTTTCTTTAAGTTTTTTTAGAGTTTCTTAAATCTAAATCCTCCTCTCCTCCTTCTCCTCTTTGGAAGAGTCCAAATTCAGAAGAAGAAGGCATCTGATCGACCGTCAAAGAAGGGTCAGCACAGTACTAGCATACTATGCTAATTTTCTGTATCAGAACTTCTGATCATAATTAATGGACTCGTGTGGACGACTCCTAAAGGCCGGATGCATGTATGGCTCGCAACTTCATTCTCAAGTCCGAATCAGTAAATTAGAATATCTAACTTGCATAGATAATAGATCTAATCAATTATTTTCATATCTGCATTAGATGTAGTATATACACATGTTGATGTGATTAACATATTTTAATTTTTTATTATATTTTAATTTTTGATTTAATGACATGCCATGATCATATAATAGATTGCTAAATCTAGGATATTTTTTTAGATTTAAAATTAATTTTAATTTATTTTAGTCTTCCACTATCTGATCTTGAAAAGTTTTAAGATCTAGTCCTGAAATCTTAGATCTGGTTCCTTCAAATTAGCCCTAGCCAAGCGGTCGTTCCTTAACAAGCAATGATCCTGCTTTTAAATTTCTTATCTATGTGTGCCGATTGGGTTACTTTCTAGATCGGACTTTAATCATGATTGAACCCTTTAGTTAGTTTTCTTGCTTGCTTAAATTTTCTGCTATTTTTATACTTTAATTACTTTATTAATTTTGATCGCTGATCTCATTAGTGGTTAGTCAGATCTAGGTTAGCTAGCCTTATCCCGCATCAATCTAGGTACCCAATGGCTGGATAGGTCAAATGTATAGAGCAACATTCTAGAACCTATGTAGATGATTTTCATATAATTCATCCTCTTGATTATGAATGCTTATAAGATGACTCAGGATTTAATTATCAACCCTAAATAAGTCATCTATATTGTATTTCAAAATATTGAATCCATCACATGGATTATCCTGGCTAAAATTTTTGCTAAATTGAAATATAGTGATGCATTATCTTCAAACTCTTGGAGCAGTCAATCCCATCTTGATCACTCACCACTTCACAAGTACTTGACTGTGCCCAAAAATCTTCCATCATTGAATTAAAAATTTAGATAGTCCGGCACCAAAATATAATGAGTTGCTTGCAAGTTACCATAGTGATCTCAGGTCGAAGAGATACTTATACCCATATCCTATCAGAGTAATTCTTGACAGTAGAATGCTCCGAAATTGATCACGTTCAGTGATGATGTATCCTTATATGTCATTTGTATGCCATACCAGTGTATTCACACTCCTTGGTTAAGAGAACAACCAACATATATGGCACACAACGACCTATACTTAATAAACATTGTCATCCTGAAAAACAACGTATCATTTGGTCGTGAATGAATTTAAGAACTAAATGATAAATCCTCTCTTTATCGATTCTAAATAGTCCTAATGACTTCATCACTACATAGGAGTTCACTAGAAGATGTACATTTATGATGAAAAATACTAAAATAAATATTTTATTCATTATAAATCATTTATATTTACAAGATGAGCTCAACAGTCAATAGGTTCATGATTGGATTTGGGACACATTTTCCAACACTTAGCTTCCTTGATGCATGGGCATGTGCATCACATGCAGTAGCCCTTCCATGGCAATTTTTTCATGGCAATAGGCTGCCCAAAATCATTGCACAAGTTATCAAGCTATGGCATCTCATCCCCATATTTGATCATGCACAAAACAATTTTGTTTTTAACGAATGATGCAATAAATCAAAAACTAAATATCATCTATAATCAGATCATGATATATTATAAATAGATCTAATCTATATCACAATAATAACATAATATTTGATTGAATCAATTAAGGATGGCTTTGATATCACTTTTGGGATTTAGATACACAGTAGAAGATAAGATTTTAAAACTTTTCATACATCCAACAATTGAAAATACATGATCCGAATCCAAAACAAAGATCACCTAGATGATTACAATCAAATACAAAGCAAAAAATAATCAAACAAGAAAGGAGAATATGAATATCTCTAAGCAAATCTAGAAATATTTCTAGCTTGTTTGATTTCTATTAGGCACCCAAGCAAATGCCCTTCAATGCTAGTCCACACAGGAATTGATCAAGGATCTTTTTCTCAAATTTTTTTTCAAAATTCTTCTCAAGAAATTCAGCACCCCCTCCTTTTTCTTTTTGCCTTTATCATGAATTCTTCTTAGGTGTCAAATCTAAGGCTTCCTTTTGAGGGTGAGGTGTGAAGCCTCTTATAGGGCATGAGCTCTCTTGGTATCAACTCTTTGATGCAAGAGCTTCTTGGGTGTCCAAACTCTTTGGCATCCAAGGGGTTTGAGGGACTAGTTAGTTAGGATTTTAACGAATGTGCTAGCATGCCTATTCAAAGCTCGCTAGGATTTCACATATATCCATAATTATAGTAGTTTATTCAATTAATCCTTCAAGGGCAAAATCGAATAGCTTATTAATCTTAAGTTCTTAATAAAAATTCTCTAAGTATGTGACCCATTGGGTTCACATCTAGTCAGTAGTAGGCCCAAGCTCATGTCTATCTAATTTAATTAAAATTTTTTTAATTAATTAGGTCTATTGGTGTAGAATCTGATTGATGCCAAAATCGAGCTGGAGCTGGAGAAGATGAGGTCACCGCCAGGAACCGACAAGGCAAGTCTTGACCAGAGTCGGGGGTGGTAGCTCCGATAAGACCCTTCGATGATCAAGTCAGCTCTTCTGACTAATAGAAATGGAATGCTCAGAAAAGAAAGTAGCAGAGTTTGGAAAAGGAGAAGAGAGCTTTAGAGAGAAACATATCTGGAGGATCTCTTTTATAGGCGGAGCTTATAACAAACTAAAAGCGACAGCCATAACCATCTGGTAGTGAGCCGCTCGGGGCCACGTGGAGTTTGTTATGGAGAGTAATGTCTATTGTCATGACATACTAGTTCATTGGAATTTAATAGTTGAGATTTGGAGGAGCAGATATCGATCGGTGAAGAACTTTGAATTATATCAATTCCAAAGAAATTCAGACTCACCTAAGGTAGTCTATGCGAGTTGGTCCATGCTGTGTATAGAATTGGATTTGCGTAGGCTAGGAGACCCTTCTGGGTGACTACAAAAAGTTTGGCCGAAAGGGATTTGAAAGCTCTACGACTGAAGAAATCTTGAAGGAAGTCTGTTAGAGAAGAATCCAGGAGTAGCTCTATTGGAAGGAGAAGCCCGACTGAAGGAGAAGAACTCCGAAAATAATCTTATTAGAGAATCCTGAAAGGAGGATTGTTGAAGAAGCAAATACATATCAATGGATCCCCTCCTAGCTGATGTAAGAAGTTCAGATGGATGGGGTTGATGGAAAAGAAATTAGCTGGTGTTAATAAGGAGATCAATGGGGAGGACGTCGGCTGGGGAGAATTTGCCTAAAAGGAGCGAAAGGAGATTTGCTTGGAGAGGGTTTGTTTATTTATTCCTTCGAAGCTCGGCCACCTTCGAGGCCATCTAGAGGCTGATATAAAGGAGACGAGGTCTTTTTACCTACGTGTTCAAAGTTCTTGATGCAGGAATCTTGAGGTCTGTTATTCTTAGTATATTATGAGAGTTCACCTAGAGGAGAGTTTCGTTGATCCGATGTTGGTCCAATATCGAACAGCTTGGATGACTTTTTGCTGGGGACAGGTTCAAAGAGCACTAGGGTCGACCAAACCAAGCCATAATTAAACCTATTACTCAGCTATTTGGGGGCTGTCATCATTGTTCAAGTTCGTCCAAGTGAAATCTATAATGCCCTGTAGGTTCTGGGGATATCCAAAAGAGCTAGAAATCTAAGTGAAGAAGATCGATCGATAAATTCAAATTGGATGTCTGCAATTTCGATGCCTGAGCATAAATTCTTCATCGACCGAAATCAGACGTGGCTACCTTCATCAGATGAAGTCACCTGAAGCCTCGACATCCCGCTGGACTTCGACAGGAAAAGAGTTTACACCCAACGGAAGTCTCCCTACTCATGAGTTCGAAGTTTGAACGAAGGAAGTAAAGAATTATGAGTGTCGAAGTTCTTTTTCTATTCCCACGCTGGCGTCGAAACTTTTTAAATACGATGTGACCCAAAAAGATAAATTCTTGGAATTCCCATCGAAGCGCTGCTCTGGGTACGGCATAATAAAGGTTCTGCCTATTGCCATTCTATCGCTATGATGGGTGGGACACGTGTCAATCCAAGGTTGATCAGCAGAGACCTGCACTAATAACCGTCTTGGACTCTCGTGGCTATTTAAGCTCTTCTTCTTCCATGAGGGTTTCATCTCGCTTAGGTCTCCTCTCTTTCTCTCTAGTCTTCTTCTTCCTTCTTGTTCCAGAGCTCCGGCATCTTTCATCGACTCTTTTAATTCTTGGGGATTCTCTACTTTCCATCGAGCTTGCCACCTTTTCGCTCTTCCCAGTCAATTTAGGTCAATTCTTGAACCTTTCTCTTTGATTATCCATACCTTTTATCATTTCTACCCGCTCAAATTCTTTGAGAGAGTCTTAGATTTTATTTTTTTTGATTTTTTAAAGATTTTTTCTATTTTAATTTGATCCTCATGTCCTCCGAAGAGTCCTGGTCAATCGATTCTAGGAGTTTGGCTTATTTAGCTCTAATGGACCTTCCTCATAAGGACCCCGAGCCTGTAGAAGTACCTCGACTATTCTTCGTCCCTGATACTATTTCATGCAAACATCGGCCTGAAGACCTTTCATTGATTAGGATCCAATTTGAAATTTTCTCCAATTGCGAACTTAAACTCTCTGGCCCCAATGATCGAGCCGGCTTTCCTCCTCCCGGCCAAACTTGCTTGTACGTCGAAACCCTCCAGATGGAACTTCGACTGTCAATACCTTCTTTTGTAGTCGATTTTTTTAGATTTTTAAATATTTTCTTTGCCACCATGGAACCAAACTCCTTTAGGTTTATCATAGGATTTCTCTTATTGTGCGTCATGGCCAATGTCCAACCTTCCATCTCTCTATTCCGTAATTTCTTGACTTTCAAATGTCATCTGACCACCAAAGACTGGTGGTATGTATCTTCCTAGTTCGATAAGAAGGGATTGCTCAAGGGTACCCCCTCTTCCATTCATAACTGAAAGGAGAAATTCCTTTTTATTTCCTATTCTTTCTTAGAACTAGGATTTCCTTCGTGGAGAAAAATAAGGGACTCAGTTCATCAAGCTCCTGGGCTTGAGAAAGAGGATAGAGATTCGACCGACAAGCTGAAGAACTTTCGAGCACCTCAAATCTCCAAGCTCCTGGAGGACTAGACCTTGTTCAACTTTGGTCTCAATCCACTCAATCTGGCAGGTAGTCCTTCACGGTCTCAATCCACTCAATCTGGTAGGTAGTCCTTCACGGTCTGCCAATTGTGTATTATCTCGTTTCTTTTTCTGACTCTGGTTTCTTCTTCTGCAGAGATGACTCCTGAGGAGCGGAATCGTCTGACTATGGGGATCAAGTCCCTCAAGAGGAAGGATGGCTCTGCTAGAAAAACATCGAAGAAGGCTCACACTGATGAGCCGATCCTAACTACATCGATCCTAACAGTGCCCATCTCTAAGTCCGATGCGGCCGCATCAACTCTGATCTCACCCTAAGAGGATGCCACCATCACACCTCCCGAGCAGTGCGAGGTCATTGAGAAGAAGAAGAAGAAAAAGGATGCCGTCAAAAAAAAGATGAGGAGGGTGGTCGAGAGTTTGAGTGGCGAAAGCTTCGATCAGGAGCGAGCTTCCTTGGATGATCGGAAGATCGTCCAATCCCTAATGAAGAACAGCATCCTCCCATATATTATTGAGAAAATAGTTGGGACAGAGGACATCGAGAGATTTGATGAGTCTTTTGCCACCTATCTCGAGGTGACCCATTCTTCCGAACTTGTTTGAATAAAGGATGCGCTTTTAAAGTTTTGACTTAATTTCTTTCTGTTTTGTAGCTGGGGCATTACTTGTTTGCCCACTCGAAGGCCACCGATCTCTGCTAGGTCGAGGCTTCTAAAGCCATGTAGGAGGTTCAAGTGGAGGCCGAGAGGATTCGGGCCGAGGTCAATTGTTTGAAGGCAGCCTCGGAAATTCAAACTGTAGAGTCGAGCACCTTCGAGAGATATTACAGAAAGAAGAAGAGGTTTCTATGGGGCTGAGGGCGGCTTGACACTCTCCGAAGACAAAAGGAAGAAGGTTGAAGAGGAGGTCGGCATCGTGAGGGAGAGGACTGTTGAAGATTTCAAGACCTCCAAAGCAATGAAGGACATTAAGATTACGTTCGCCTTGGAAGCCTTCTTGGAGGGGTTCAAGATCTATATGAGGAGAGTTGCGAAGAACTTTTCTAGAGTGAACCTTGACTTTCTGACAGACGAACCCGACAATGAAGCCGATCCCTCCAACATCGGTGCCACATCTCCTACCATCGAACCTACCCTAGGTGTTCCCGAACCTACAACTGAAGCTCCCGAGTTCATTCTCAAGCCTAAAGCTGCAAAGGATGTACCAACCTCGCCTACCATTTCTTTTACACTTATGCCATGGTGAATGTCATCAGAACCCTTTCGACGATCGCAGTCAAAGCAAATCACCTTCAAATGATGTCGAGCCACTACCTCAAGGCATTCCTCAAAAACTTCTAATCAAGAGTTTAAAGGAGGTTCATCACCTAAAGAGAAAGTTGAAGAAGATGGAGGACGATCTTCGAGCTTCTTGAAAGAATGCTTTGAAGGCAACCAAAGAGGTCACTTACCTTCGAAGTTTACACATGAAGGATGCTATGAGCTTCAACATCCAGAAAGATAGTTTCGAGAAAGAGATCATCGAGCTCAAGAAGAATGTCAGTGATAAATCCTGGGCACTAATGGTGAAGATCAGCTCTCTCAAAGCCAATCTCAAGGCGATGAGAGAGAAGATTTAACTTTTGGAGGAGAGCTCGCCGTGGTCCTCCGACAGGCACAATTCGAGTGGGATTGGTCGATGAGATTCTTCGCTCTTCAAAAGCAGCTGCATGATGCTGAGCTCACATATGAGACTTACCGACTGGGCTGGAGTGATAGGATGTCTAAGCTAGAATAAAAACTTCATACCTCCAATAATGAAGTAGCTTGGCTCCAGCGGTAGCTTGATGATGGCTTTCGGACTGGTACAAGCAGGAAGGCCAAAGAGGTCACCTCCTTGAGGAGGACTATTGGTGAAATCTGGGAGTCAGTCAGCGTGGAAAAGACTGTGGTGCGGTGGCTGAAGCTCAAGTTAACCTATGAGCATCAGGCTACCAAGGATGTGGAGGCCGAGTCTAAGGTCTTGAGGAGGCTACGAGAGTCAGAGGAGAACTACCGTCGAGCTGATAGGATGTTCCACGATAATATGATGAGGCGGAGGAAGCTTGAGGAGGAGGTCGACCATCTAAAAGAATATTTGGTGATGGCCACTAGTCTGAAGTCTGAGGAGTCCAGCCCTTCTTAAGATTTCGATAGCCTTTCTCTCTTTTCTCTTTTTTTTAGTGTAATCAATCTTGCCGATCCATGTTTTGCATATAATGAACTTATTTTTGTAATAAAAGGGTACCTTTCTTGTTACTCTCATTTTGCACGAATTCAAAGCTTGCTCGTGGCTCTACTTTCTTCACTCTTTTTTTTTGCGTTGTCTTCTAATGAGGTGCTTGTTGTAAATACCGAGCTAGAGTCTCTTCTGCAAACTAAGATAGGGTTTCACTTTTCATATTTAACATAGTCAGGTCATCATAGAAAGGACACATGTAAGGGTTGTCGGCAAGATTTCTTCTTTCCACTCATTTTTGGTTGATGAGGTCCTAGCTTATGCTCACGTTAGGACGAGATTTTCCTTGTGTTTATAATATGACTTATAGGAACACATTAGGACCATTGTCAGGGCCTCTCTCTTCATCTCATCTTAAATTGACGAGACCTTCGATTTTGCTCATATTAGGATGAGGTCCTCCTCCTATTCCTAACATGGCTGTAGGGGCACATTATGATTGTTGTCAGGGCCTCTCCCCTCATCTCATCTTAAATTAACGAGCTCTTCGACTTTGCTCATGTTAGAATGAGATCCTCCTCCTGTTTCTAACATGGCTGTAGGAGCATATTAGGATCATTGTCAAGACTTCTCTCCTCATCTCGTCTTAAATTAATAAGGTCTTCGACTTTGCTCATGTTAGGATGAAGTCCTCCTTCTGTTCCTAACATGACTGTAGGAGCACATTAGGGCCATTGTCAGGGTCTCTTCCCTCATCTCATCTTAAATTAACGAGGCCTTCGACTTTGCTCATGTTAGGATGAGGTCCTCCTCTTGTTCCTAATATGGTTGTAAGGGCACATTAGGACCATTGTCAGAGCCTCTCCCCTCATCTCGTCTTAAATTAACGAGGCCTTTGACTTTGCTCATGTTAGGATGAGGTCCTCTTCCTATTTCTAACATGGTTGTAGGGGCACATTAGGACTGTTGTCAGGGCCTCTCCCCTCATCTTATCTTAAATTAACGAGGCCTTCAAATTTGCTCATGTTAGGATGAAGTCCTCCTTCTATTCCTAACGAGGCTGTGTAGGGGCACATTAGGGCCATTGTCAGGGCCTATTTCCTCATCTCATCTTAAATTAACGAGGCCTTCGAATTTGCTCATGTTAGGATGAGGTCCTCCTCCTATTTCTAACATGACTGTAGGAGTACATTAGGGCTGTTGTCAGGGTCTCTCCTCTCATCTCATCTTAAATTAACGAGATCTTCGACTTTGCTCATGTTAGGATGAGGTCCTCCTCCTGTTTCTAACATAGCTGTAGGGGTATATTAGAATCGTTATCAGGACCTCTCCCCTCATCTCGTCTTAAATTAATGAGACCTTTGACTTTGCTCACATTAGGACGAGGTCCTCCTCCTATTCCTAATATGGCTGTAGGGGCACATTAGGATCGTTGTCAGGGCCTTTCTCCTCATCTCGTCTTAAATTAACGAGACCTTCGACTTTGCTCATGTTAGGATGAGGTCCTCCTCCTATTCCTAACATGACCACTTTTGATTATTTTGGAGAGTTATTTTAAGTCATCACATGAATTTTGCAATGAGAAATAATAAAACTGAAATAGAGGAGCTTTATTGAGGATAAATTACTGATAGTATATTCTTAGATTTTCTGAATTCCAAGGTCATGGGAATGTTGCTTCTCCAAGCTCCTTCAAGTGATAGGTTCCAAGTTGGACGACCTCCTCTACTATATGTTGGCCTTCCCAATTCGAAGAGAGCTTTCCTTGATCTTGAGGTTATGAAACAGCCGCTCGCCGAAGTACTAAGTTCCCCACTTTGAATATTTTGCTTTTGACTTTAGAGTTGTAGTAGCGAGCTACTTTTTGCTTATAGACTGCCATCCGAACTTGAGCTCTTTCCCATTTTTCCTCCAACAAGTCAAGGTTAGCCCTGAGGTCCTGTAAGTTGTGCTGCTCATTGAATTCCATGACTCGTGCTGATGGAAGTTTAGTTCTATTGAGATAACTGCTTCTGTTCCAAAAGCTAAGGCAAATAGGGTCTCCCTAATTGGCAGTCTTTGGATAGTTCGGTATGCCTAGAGCACGTGATAGAGTTCGTCCACCCAAGTCCTCTTTGTTCTTTCGAGTCTTGCTTTGATGCCTTATAACAGGGTTCTGTTGGTCACTTTAGTTTCATCGTTTGCTTATGTATGGGCTACTGATTTAAAATGATGAAAGATATTTAAATCTTCACAAAATTTGATAAATTTTGCTTCGAAAAACTGTCATCTATTATCTATTATAAGGGTTCGAGGTAGGCCAAATCTACAAACAATCGACTTCCAGATGAAGTCCTGCACTTTTGCTTTAGTGATTTTCGCTAAAGGTTCAGCCTTGATCCACTTTGTAAAATAATCTATTACCACCAAAAAGAACTTACGCTGTCTGGATGCCATGGGAAAAGGTCCGAGTATGTCCATGTTTTACTAAGCGAATGGCCATGGGACGCTCAGGGGTGTGAGTTCGGAAGCCGACTGCCTTTGAATATTCGCATTTCTCTAACAGTGATCACATTTTTTGACATACTCTATAGAATCATAGTATAAGATCAACCAATGTAACCCTACTGAAATAGTCTATGTGATAAAGATCTGGCCCCTACATGACTTTCATAGATTCCTTCATGCACTTTTCACAATGCAAAGTCGGCTTTCGAAGGTCGGAGATATCTCAAGAGTGGTAGAGAATATGATCTTTTATATAGCTTGCCATCATACAGAACATATTGAAAGGCTTGATTTCTGAGTTTTTGAGCTTCTTTTGGATCATAAGAAAGGGCTCCATCCTTGAGGTAAGCAACTAGCGAGTCGATCCAACTCGACTCATATTCGACTTGCATAACGGACTGCGACTCCTCTAAACTTGGGTATTTTAAAACTTCAAAAAATACTTTCTTAGGTAGTTCGGCTGGGGCTAAAGTGGCCAACTTAGAGACAAGGTCAGCTCTGATATTTTCTGCCCTCAAAATTTATTAGATGCTAAAACTGTTAAAGGCTGGAGTCAAATTCTTCATTTTCTTAAGATATTTTATCATGCTTTTCTTCCAAGCTTCATAACTACCACTAACCTATCCAACCACTAGTTAGAAATCACTGTAGATTTAGAACTGATCTACTTCTAACTCTTTAGCTATTTTTAATCCAGTAATCAAAGCTTCATAATTGGCTCCATTATTAGTTATAGAAAATTTAAGACGCAGTGCATATTCGACGACGATCCCCTCTAGGTTCACCAAGATCAGCCCTGCATCTGCACCAGAAGCATTAGATGAGCCATCTACATATGGGGCCCAAAAACCTTCAGAAAAGTCAGCTCTTTCTTCAAAGGAGCTCAGCTGCAACCATGGAATACTGATTTTATTTTGTTCAAGCTTGGCCTCATCCGGAATGGTGCACTCAACTATAAAATCTGTTAGTACTTGGGCTTTAATCAATGACCGAGGTCGGTAGTTGATGTCAAATTCTATAAGCTCGATTGCCCATTTTGCAATTCTTTTGGAGGCATTCGTTCGATAAAGGACTATCTTAATTGGTTGATCAGTGAGGAGAGTTATGATGTGCCCTTGAAAATAAGGTCGGAGCCTTCGGACTGCAATCAGCAAAGTATAAGTTAGTTTTTCTAACTTAGTATACATGGTCTCGATGTCCCTCAAAACTTGGCTCATGTAGTAGATTGATCATTGTACTTTCGCCTCCTTTTTGACTAGGACTGCCGCAAGGCCCGCTAGGAAGACCACCAGGTACAAGAATAATTCCTCTCTGAATTCGGGCTTTGCTAATAGGGAAGGTGAATAAAGATAGTCTTTGAGCTTTTTAAAGGCTTGTTGACATTCGGTGGTCCAACAGAAGTTCTTCAACTATTTTAAGATCTGAAAGAAGGGCATGCATCGCTCAACCGACCTCGAGATAAAGCAGTTCAGAGTTGCCACCTTTTCAATCAGACGTTGAACTTCTTTGATTGATTTTGGAGTCGTCATCTCTTAAATGGCCCGAATCTTCCTCAGATTTGCTTTGCTCCCGTGCTTCGACACCATGAATCATAAGAACTTTTTCAAGGTTACACCAAAGGCACACTTGGTTGGGTTCAACTTCATCTTGTATCTCCCAAGGGTGCTGAAGGTCTCTTCAAGGTCAGCAATCTGATTTATTAAAGCTCAGTTCTTGACTAGCATATCGTCTACATATACTTCGATGTTATGGTCGATCTGCTTCTTGAAGATTTTGTTGATCAGGTGCTGGTATGTTGCTCCTACATTTTTGAGTCTAAAAGGCATAATCCTGTAATAGTAAAGACCATGATCAATAATAAAAGCAGTCTTCTTCTCATCCTCTGATGCCATCTAGATTTGGTTATAGTCAAAAAAGACATCCATGAAGGTGAGGAGTGTTAGATATATGTGCCCTAGAAGCCAGAATTGGCTGACACTTGTAATACACTTCTAGGAGCAAAATTATAATTTTGACTAATATTAATAAAATGAGTTATTTTCTATCACATATGTGCATTTAGTATCTGTGATACATCCTTTGGGTTAATGGTAATGATAATTCATATTTTCAAGAGTTGAAAATTTAAGACATGAATAATCATTGTTAACTCATAAAATGCTCCCGACCATAGGATCATCATGAGGATGGTGATTGATCCGGAAGGTTGGTGTACAATCGTTTCTCTTTAGCAAATGAGTCTTGAGTCTACGGTGTGGAGACACCGGAGCGAGAGTATAGGTACTCATTAGAGAACGAGGGCACTGAGCATGACCACCTCGAGTAGTCATTAGGAAGTCTACCTTCTTGTCAATGATTGACTCGATGCTGCAGTAGTGTGTCTGATTCTTTGACCTGAGGTACATCGGCAATTCACCTTGAGGGTGTTATAGTTTGACTACACCATTACTCGGTCTCCTAGCTATATGAACCTGAAGGGTTATTTGTTATAGCAGTGTCTTCTATGGTACTGAATGGCATCAAAGATGAAAATTATCTACCTCGTGTGTAGAGGAGCCCTAAGATAATCATGAGAATCAAGTCCAGAAAGCCCATGGCCATGGCAAGTGAAATATATACAAAGAGTTTCTATTAGATTTCATATTGACTCGAATCGAATGATTAAATCATATAACAGAGACAAGGGTTTGACGAGTTTACCTTAACCCTAATCGATCGGGCTCAAGATAAAGAACTTAATCACGCAGGTACTATACCAAGAGGTCGCATTCAGCTCTGATGGATTGCCACTATAATACGCTAGGTATCACTAGTGGATTTTGGAGCAATTAGAATGATTTCGATGATCGATCATTCTATTGTTCGAATCAGAAGAGTTCTGATCCATCGAAAGGAGTTTCGATATGTCGATATAGAGATCATGACATATCCCATTATCAAACAGAACTGAACCTAACTGGTCACACAAAAAGGGTTGAATTTGGTGATCATCAATTGAACTAATCCAGTTCAATTAATCTGAATGAGATTCAATTAGGTTCAAGAAATCGTGCTAGGCACTCGATTTAACCTAACATTCTCTTTTAACTATCATAAATAAGTTGCCTATATAAGGCCAAAGGATTTTGCTCATCAGCCTCATATGATGACTGGAGGTAGTCCAAGTCAAAAAATAGTCATTTGAAAAATTAACTGCATTTTGGTCATCTGCTATTCTTGACTTTGGTTAAAATCTACCTTGACTAGTTAACGCTTGACATTGGAATTTTGACCAATGTCACGCACCTATGGAGAGCTGGGGGGCCTGTCCCCTGCCAAAACTTGGCAAGGAGGAGGGCGCACGCTTAGGGACCCTAGGCGTGCGCCCAAGTTGGAGGCGCCCTGGAGTCCTTGTTGGACAAGGACTCCACCTCCCTTTTGGATTTCAATTAGAGTTCTTCTAAGAATCCAGTTTGACTGATCTTAGGCATCCTCTAAGGAGGAATCTAGGAGACTCTATTCCGACCAATCAGATTTAGATTTGATTTCACAAAGGGTTGTGATTGATTGGGAAGAAGAGGAGTTGGATCACAGTCAGTCAATAAATATGACCTTGTGCCCAACTCAAATTACATGAGATTATTGAATAAGAATTCCCCAAGCCCAAGGCTTTTTCTCCTCTGTGCCTCCACGCCAAAACTTCTTCTCCCTCTCCTTTCCACATCCAAAATAGTTTTGGAGCTTGGTTGGTGCGATCCAGATCAAAGAAAGAAGATCAAAAGCAAGAAGGCTGCACTGCTGCAAAGGACGACTGCTGATCTTCAAAAGAAGTTTTGAAGATCCTCTAGATCATATTCAAATCTAATTTTTGGAGACGTGATAGAAAAGAAGATGATCTCCAGATCCAATCCGAGTGGATACCGGTAGAGGCCAGGCGCTTGCATGGCTAGATCCAGAATCTTCCGCTGCAAACAGGATCATCAACAGGATAATAGGATTACCCAAATTAGGTAAATTAAATTTGATTTAATTTTTTTTTATTTTATTTTATTTATTAAAATAATAATAATTAGATCTAAAACATCCTAGATCTAATATAGATCAAAGAGAAAAAATTTTTGAAATATATCTCTTGATCTGATCAGATCTGAACAAACCTGGACCAAAAAATCAGGATTTTCCTTCAACTGGTATCAGAGCCATGGTTCTAAATTATTTAGATCTGATTATAAATTTATTTTAATTAGAAAATAAATAATTTTAGATGTCACATAATATGTGATCAGATCTAAAATCAGAAAAAATTAAAATTAAATGATTAGGATCTAATATTAGAAAATATGGATGACTAGTTCTAAAATAGAATAGTTCTATAGAATAGTCTTGCATGTTTTCAATTTAATCTGATGAACCTATGTTTTAGATCCATTTATTTACTATTTTTTAATATTATAATGGTTATAACAATATCTAAAAAATAGCAAATAAAAATTATTTAATTTCAAACATCATATGAGATGTGATTGATGCATGTCTAACTAGTTGTAGAATAGTTCTACATAATTTATCTAGATTAGAATTTTTTTGATTAGATCAAATTTTAAATCTAAATTTTTAGATTATTATGAGATAATTTAGATCTAAAACCATGCCTGATTCGATATATGAGATGTATGCAAAATATGCCATGATTGGAGCTACTTTGTATATGAGATACATGATATAGATCTGATACTATTTTGTAGTATTGAATGTTCCTGATTAAGACGTTTCTCTTGGCCGTCCGGTCATAAAAATGAAGAAGGGTTAAAGGCCCTCTCTTTCCATTCGATGGGTGTTTATATGATGTAAGGGTTCGCGTGTCGTCCTTAATCAAAAATCCAAAACTTACTTTCTGCAAAACCCTAGATCCTGAAATCCTAAGATTTATTGTGCATATTTTATTTATGAACACTACTTAATTAAAAATTAAGATTATGGAATATCAATTAGGTCTAAAATTAAGAATTTTAGATCTAAGACATATTCATAATACTGGGTTCGGGCTTGGATAGGCCAATTAGGTCTAAGCGGTTGATCAAATCAATCATAGAGTTGTTAGATGGATCACAGATGCTTAAAATTGACCGACCTAATAGGATTAAGTTTGGTCAAGATTCGAGTCACGATCAAGCAAGACCTAATTAAGGCTCAGAGTTAGAGTCTGATTGTAGCAAATCTAATTGGTTTTGTCTCAACAATTTGGTGTTAATTTAAGTTTGGCACATATGATCGACTGATTTTTAATTGGAAGCTACTCGACTAAATGCATTCTTGTATGAGTTAATGGTATATTTCTTCCACCGCTCACTTACTTGGCCATATCTGTTAACACAGTTCTGATCTAAGGTGGTCAATAATCCGAGCTAACCCATGCCACTAGCGTAGTCATAATTGTTATAAATAAGCCAAGTCTAGTTTATTGAGACTGAATCAATTTCTCCCTAAGAAAAGATTAAGTCTGAGGTTCCATCATTGTAGACGTGCGGGCCTTCCCGGGGGTTGATTATTCTCGGTTGGATATAGTGGCTCATTGCATCGGAAAGATGCAACCATGTCTATTCAGACATTGGATGCTAGTGGCTGGAGGATGAGTTGCTCAATATTCGATATGGTGAGAGACTCAATTAAACCGATCTATGCAAATGGTGGGTCTGACTTACTAAGGAGTGGATCAATATTTCGGATACGGTGAGTTCATGAATTAGAGACTAATGTTGGTGCACCATGATTAGAGAATCATTGAACAAGAGTTGTTTCACTATGGCTTAACCCATCACCAATAACTGTTAGTGAGGTGAGAACAGTTGGTAGACCGCACCACCCACTAGAAATCATTAATCATGGATATTTTCGCATCTCTACAGAGGGAGTGTAGGGATCCGAGAAAATAGTGGGAGCTAATTTGTTTAAAAATAAAATTTCCAAACAAATTGGTCAAGTCAAAATTATAGTATCTAACTAGAATCTTTGACTCTCTACAGGAAAATGTCTGCGTCCAACCCATTGGCACGTATCCTGGACACACATAGACTGACTAGACCAAATTATAAAGATTGGCTCAAGAACTATAAAATAGTTTTGGGTTTCGAGAAGTTAACCCATGTTTTGGATCAGGACCCTCCCACCTTACCAGCCCATCCATCTATTGAACAGAGAGCGTCTCTGAAAAAATGGATAGACGAAGATAATAAGGCCAGATATTACATGTTGGACTCGATGTCTGATGAACTCCAGCGCCAACATGAAGATATTGGGACTGCTCGCCAAATGTTGGCTCACCTGCAGGAAATATTTGGTGAACAGAGTTGCGCAGCCAAATATCAAGTTACGAAACGACTTTTTAAGACTAAAATATGTGATTGACAATCAATCCAAGATCACTGTCTGACAATGATCAAGGACATGGAAGAGCTTGAGAAGCTCGGTGTGAAGTTAGACTTGGACCTGCAGAACGATATTATTCTGCAATCCTTGACTGATGCATATGGGCAATTCATCATGAATTACCACATGCATAAATTTCAGAATTTCTTAGCCGAATTAATGAATATGCTGGTTACCGCTGAGCTTTCTATGAAAGGTTCTAAAGGCTCAGTTCTTGCTATGGAACAGACTTCTTCTAAAAGAAAGTCTTATGGAAAGAAAAAAAAGTATGTGAAAAAGCAAAAGATGGAAGAATCAAAGAAGAAGAAGGCAGAGCCGAAGAAGAAGGCCGATGTCAAAGAAAAGTGTTTCCATTGCAACAGCAACGGCCATTGAAAGCAAAACTGCCCTACTTACCTGGCCACCCTGAAGAACAAGAAGGAAGATCCTTCTGGAGGTATGCTCGTTATTGAGTCTAACTTTACGGTTTCTTCTGCATCCAGTTGGGTGCTTGACTTTGGTTCTAGTGCTCATCTGTGCACTTCTATGGAGGGTTTTGAGGATAGCAGGAGGCTAAGGGATGGAGACATGATCCTACGCATCGATAATGGAGCAAGAGTTGCTGCAGTAGCCATGGAAACATACCCTCTTCGATTACCATCTGGTTTAGACTTAGTTTTTAAAGACTGTTATTTTATGCCTGTAGCTAGCAGAAATTTGATTTCTATTTCATGCTTATCACAAGAAGATTATGCGATCACCTTCTTTAAGGACCATTATAACATTCTTTATGAAAGAAATAAAATTGCAAATGGTTTTCTTATTAATGGTCTTTATCAGCTACATATTGATGTATCTGTTCTAACTATCGAGCAAAACGTGAATGCCAAATGACCTAGGGATAGCCCAAATGACAGATATCTATGGCACTTGAGATTAGGTCATATAGCAAAAGATAGGATCAACAAATTGGAGAAAAATGGGCTATTAAGTCCATTGACTTTCGAGTCATGTCCAACTTGTGAATCTTGTCTTCAAGGCAAAATGACTAAACTCCCTTTTGTTGGACATGGGGAGAGGGCCACAGATCTCCTTGTCCTAGTACATACAGATGCGTGCGGCCCATTTGATGTGTCGGCTAGAGGCAATTTGGTCTACTTCATTACCTTTATCGATGATCTATCTAGGTATGGATATGTGTATCTTATGAGACATAAGTCTGAAGCTTTTGAAAAGTTCAAAGAATTCAGACATGAAGTAGAAAAACAAACTAGAAAACCCATTAAGATTCTTCGATCAGATCGAGGAGGTGAATACCTTAGCCAGGAATTTCTAGACTATCTAAAGAAAAATGGCATAGTCTCTCAATGGACTCCACCAGGAACACCTCAACTCAACGGAGTTTCAGAATGGAGAAATCAGATCCTATTGGATATGGTTCGATCCATGATGAGCTTCATAAACCTCACTAATTTCCTTTGGGGATACTCATTGTTAACTTCAATCTATCTACTGAATAGGGTTCCCTCTAAAACCATTCCTACCACACCGTATGAGATATGGCAAGGTAAGAAACCAAGTCTGAGTCATCTCAGAATTTAAGTTGTCCAGCTCACATCAAAAGACAACAAGCGGACAAGTTAGAGTTTAGATCCTTCAGAGCTCGATTCATAGGATATCCTAAAGAGTCATTAGGATACTATTTCTACATTCTAGAAGACCACAATGTGATTGTGAGGCATGTCCATTTTCTTGAAAAATAGTTTATTCAAGACAGCGGCATTGGAAACAGATCAAGCTGATGAGAAAGTCTCACAAGTGGAACGAGCAAGGACCAAGTGGAACCAAGCAATTAAGCCATAAGAACACTACCTCCTCCACCTCGTAGATCGAAAAGAGTTTTCCATCCCCCTGAGAGATACTTAGGTATTATTTCAGAGGACATAGAGGAAATGTTCCTCGTAGGTAATGGTGCTTATGGTGATGATCCCGAAACCTACAACGAGGCGATATCAGATATTGACTCAGAATGTGCTAGAGCAATTGCAGTCAGAAATAGACTCGACGCACTCAAACCAAAGTCTGGACCTTGGTAGATCCACCAGAAGGTATAGTACCTATTGGGTGTAAATGGATCTTCAAGAGAAAGATTGGTGCAGATGGAAATGTGGAGACATTCAAGGCTAGACTAGTGGCAAAAGGTTATAGTCAATGCAAAGGCATTGACTATCAGGATACCTTTTTTCCAGTAGCTATGCTAAAATCCATCCGCATATTGCTTGCCGTTGCAGCCTATTTCGATTACGAAATATGGCAAATGAACATGAAAACGGCATTCTTAAACGGATATCTTGAGGAAGATATCTATATGGAACAGCCGCTAGGTTTCACATCCAGTGATACTGATCACAAGGTTTGCAAGCTGCAAAGATCCATATATGGACTTAAGCAAGCATCTCGGAGCTGGAACACTCATTTCGATGATGTGATCAAAACGTTTGGTTTCATCAAAAATGAAGAGGAACCGTGTGTTTTCAAAAAGGTTAGTGGGAGTGCTGTTGTCTTTCTCGTATTGTACGTGGATGACATCCTCCTTATTGGGAATGATATTCCCATGATGACAACAGTCAAATTATAGTTGTCCAAGGAATTCTCCATGAAAGACCTAGGTGAAACATCCTTTATCCTAGGAATTAAGGTCTATAGGGATAGACCAAATAGGATGCTAGGACTTTCACAGAAGATGTATATAGAGAAAGTACTAAAGAGGTTTAGTATTGAAAACTCTAAGAGAAGATTGATACCCTTCAGACTTGGTATTCATCTTTCCAAGAAGATGTGCCCTAGCACATCTGAGGAAATAGAACGCATGAGCAAGATCCCTTATGCTTCTGTAATAGGGACCCTCATGTATGCCATGCTATGTACACGACCTGATAAAGCCCATGCTGTGAGTGTCACAAGCAGATATCAGTCAAATCCAGGTGAAGAACACTGGACTTCTGTGAAATGTATCCTTAAGTACTTGAGAAGAACTAAGGATATAATGTTGGTCTTTGGTAATGGAGAACTCCAAGTCCAGGGATACACAGACTCGAATTTCATGTCGGATATAGATGATCAAAAGTCGACATCTGGAAGTCTGTTTATGTGCATTGGTGGTGCTGTCAGTAGGAAGAGTTCTAAGCAAACGGCGAAACCACCTCATCTGCGATTACCACGAGAAGAGTTACGTCGAGGTCAAGAGAGTCAACTCCATAGATAATGTGGCAGACCCACTTATAAAGCCGTTAGGCCAGCAAAAGTTTGAAGCCCACCTTGAGAAGATGGGACTTAGGCTTGTAGCCAATTGGCTTTAGGACAAGTGGGAGATTGTTAGATATATGTGCCCTAGAAGCCAGAATTGGCTGACACTTGTAATACACTTCTAGGGGCAAAATTGTAATTTTGACTAATATCAATAAAATGGGTTATTTTCTATCACATATGTGTATTTAGTGTCTGTGATACATCCTTTGAGTTAATGGTAATGATAATTCATATTTTCAAGAGTTGAAAATTTAAGACATGAATAATCATTATTAACTCATAAAATGCTCCCGACCATAGGATCATCACGAGGATGGTGATTGATCCGGAAGGTTGGTGTACAATCGCTTCTCTTTAGTAGATGAGTCTTGAGTCTACGGTGTGGAGACACCAGAGCGAGAGTACAGGTACTCGTTAGAGAACGAGGGCATTGAGCGTGACCACCTCGAGTAGTCATTAGGGAGTCTACCTTCTCGTCAATGACTGACTCGATGCTGCAGTAGTGTGTCTGGTTCTTTGACCTGAGGTGCATCGGCAGTTCACCTTGAGGGTGTTATAGTTTGACTACACCATTACTCGGTCTCCTAGCCATATGGAACCCTGAGGTGTATGTTGGCTATAGCATGTTCATTGTAGGAACTGGATGGCATCAAGATGGAATCTATCTACCTCGGTGGTAGAGGAGCAGCCCTATGATAATCATGAGAATCAAGTCCAGAAGCCCATGGCCATGGCAGAGTGAAATAATAGAAAGAGTTTCTATTTAGATTTTCACATCGGACTCGAATCGAATGATTACATCATATGACAGAGACTAGGGTTTGACGAGTTTACCTTAACCCTAATCTGATCGGGGCTCAAGATAGAAGAACTTAATCACACAGGTAGCTGCACCAAGAGGTTCGCATTCAGCTCTGATGGGTTGCCACCATATACTGCTAGGTGTCACTGGTGGATTTTGGGAGCAATTAGAATGATTTAGATGATCGATCATTCTAGCTGTTCGAATCAGAAGAGTTCTGATCCATCGAAAGGAGTTTCGATGATGTCGATGATAGAGATCATGACATATCCCATTACCATATAGAACTGAACCTAACTAGGTCACACAAACAAGGGTTTGAATCTGGTGATCATCAATTGAACTGATCCAGTTCAATTGATCTGAATGAGATTCAATTAGGTTCAAGAAAATCGTGCTAGCACTCGATTGAACCTAACGTTCTTTTTTTTGCTATCAAAAATAAGTTGTCCTATCTGAGCCAAAGGAGTTTGTGCTCAATCAGAGGCCTTCATATGGTCTGACTGGAGGTTGTCCAAGTCAGAAAAGGTTGTCTTATTTGTAAGACATTACCTGCCATTTTTGGTCACCTGCCATTTCTTGTTCTTTGACTTTGGTCAAAAGTCTACCTTTGACTGGTCAAACATTGACCATTGACACTTTGACTTTTGACCACATGTCATGCACCTATTGGAGAGCTGGTGGGGGCCTATCCCCCTACCAGAACCTGGCAAGGAGAGGGCGCACGCCACCCTAGGCGTGTGCCCAAGTTGGAGGCGCCTAGGAGTCCTTGTTGGACAAGGACTCCATCTCCTTTTTGGATTCCAATTAGAGTTCTTCTAAGAACCAACTTTGACTAGTCTTAGGCACCCTCTAAGGAGGAATCCAGGGGACTCTATTCCCACCAATCAGATTTAGATCTGATTTCACAAAGAGTTGTGATTGGTTGGGAAGAAGAGAAGTTGGATCACAGTCAGTCTATAAATAAGACCCTGTGCCCAACTCAAATTACATGAGATGATTGAATCACAATTCCCCATGCCCCTAGGCTGCCTCTCCCCTCCTTCTCCATGCCAAACCACCTTCTCCCCTTGCTCTCCACGTCCAAAAGGAGTTTGGATTTTTGTTGGTGCGATTCAAGCAAGAGAAAGGCGATCAAAAGCTAGAAGACTGCACTGCTGCAAAGGACGACTGCTGATCTTCAAAAGGAGCTTTGAAGATCCTCCAGATCAAATCCAGATCTGATTTTTGGAGGTGTGATAGAGAAGAAGAGGATCTCTAGATCCAGCCTGAGTGGATACTAGTAGAGGCCAGGCGCTTGCATGGCTAGATCCAAAACCTTCCGCTGCATACAGAATCATCAACAGGGTAATAGGATTACCCAAATTAGGTAAATTAAATTTGATTTAATTTATCCTTACTTTATTTTATTTATGAAAATAATAAGAATCATATCTGAAATATCCCAGATCTAATATAGATCAAAGAAAAAAAATTTTGAAATATATTTCTTGATCTGATCTGATCTGAACGAACCTAGATCGAGAAATCAGGATTTTCCTTCAGCCCAAAGGCCTGGTGCTCATCAATTGATGGAATTATCATTCATTATATGATCTCTTAGATACATCTTTCTAAATGGTGGTCAGGTGGGCCAACCAAAGTTGGGCCTGATCATTCATTGGGTGGATGGATCAAGTATGGTCATGTTAATGGTTGGACCTAACTGGACCCTTTTCTGAGAAGGCCAAAGCCAACAGATCAGGGCCTGGGGCAAAATTTAATTACTAAAAATTGTTTGAAGAAATAATTGATTATGAACCTATCCTTAGATGTACATGGGTGGGCCAACCAAAGTTGGGCTTGTGTACAGTCTATGTGGATTCTAGTACCCACTAAGGAATTAGGATAATTCCTCAAATTGGAGGTAGAGGCTACCAATTTGAATAAAATAGCGGAAGATCCTATTGATTAAAGTCTAAATCTCTAAGTTTAATAAATCAATTACTAATTAGGTTACATTTTTTCTTTGTTCAGATATTACCACTTTTCTATCACTTCGATCATTATTGGATAATGATAAATTGGTGGGATCCAACTTTGGTAGCTGGTACTGAAAGTTGAAGATTGTCCAAGAGCATGAACGAATCCTATATGTGCCGATGGATCCTACACCTAAGGAGCCAGCTACCAATGCACGAGAAATAGTTAGAGACACTTATCAGAAGCGGCTCAGTGATCGAACCATGGTGCGCTGCATTATGCTAGCTGCGATGAGCGACAAATTCAATCATAGGTTTAAGACAGCTCAACCAAATGAAATGCTCTAAGTGTTAGAGGATTCTTTTGGCACACCTGATGACGTTGAGAGGCATAAGACTAGTTGCACCATCTTCAATGCTAGAATGCAGAATGGAGTCTCTATCACTGATCATGTACTGTACATGATCGAGCTGATAGAGCACTTGAACAAGCTCGGCTTTTTCTTACACAAACAGCTTAGGAAAGATGCAATACTGAACTCGCTGCCTAAGTCTTATCTCCCATTCCTTACACATTATAGAATGTCAAAGCCTGAAGTTGACTACCATGGATTACTGGGATTACTTCAGAACTTTGAGAAGGATCACCAGCTCCACAAAGAGTCGGTGAACTTAGTGGGAGGTTCGTCTTCTCGTTCTCAACCCTTTGGAAAAGGAAAGAAGAATAAGAAGAAGAAAGCCAAGAAGGTACATGTTCAGGCTAGAACATTTGTGTAGATTTAGACCCAAAAAATCAAGTCCGATAAGAGTCAAGCCGAATGCTTCTTCTGCAAGAAGTGGAGACACTGAAAGAGGAACTATCCTCAGTTCATTGCCTCCCTAGACCCAAACAGGTAAAGGAAGAAGCAAGCTGTTGCTGGGTAAGGTATTTATATGATAGCTCCTTGCAATTTTTCTGTGTGTGATATTACTGACTGGGTATTGGATACAAAAAGCCCTTATCATATTTATAATTCATTGCAGGGGTTGCAGGTCAGTAGACGATTCGAGCAAGATAAAAGATTTCGGAACGTTGGAGATAGAAGACTAGTTTCAATTCTAGCTTTAGAAATTTTGAAATTTATATTTGAATCTCATACCATTATTCTTAGTGATTATCATTTTTATCCTAGTTTCTTTTTAAATATCATTTCTGTAGGCCTTTTGGCCTTGAACAATTATGAAATTTTAATAAAAAATTGAGTTTGTAATGTCATTGTGAATATTGTTACTACTTTCTATGGATATTTGAATAATGGTGTATATATGTTATCACAATCTGTTAATGTAGTCTATTCAATTGGCAAATATCCTAGATTAGATAATGTGATAGATATCTATTTATGGCACTATAGGTTGGATCATATAAACAAGAACAGGATAAGCTGGTTGGCTCAAGAGGGTATCCTCGAACTTAATGATTATGAATCACTTCCAACCTGTGAATTCTGTCTTCTTGGTAAAATGACTAAGTCACCTTTTACTAGAAAAGGTGAGAGAGCTACTGAACTATTAGGACTAGTACATACTAATGTATGTGGACCAATGAGTACTAGTGCCAAAGGTCGATATATCTACTTCATCACTTTTACAGATGATCTATCCAGATTTGGATATGTCTATCTAATAAAATATAAGTCAGATTCATTTGAAATGTTCAAATGATTCCGAAGTAAAGTAGAAAAGTAAACTAGATAGAATGTTGAAACTCTTCAATCTGACCGAGGAGGGAAATACTTTTCTGGTGAGTTTCTCATATATCTAGAAGAGAATGGGATTCTCTTCCAATAGACTCCTCTAGGAACACCACAGCATAATGGTGTATCTGAAAGGAAGAATCAAACTCTGTTAGACATGGTCCGATCCATGATGAGTTTTGCCAGCTTGCCGATATCCCTCTAGGGATATGCACTCAAATCGATTTACTATCTTTTAAATAGGATTCCAAGTAAATCTATGGTTAAAACTCCATATGAAATATGGACATGACGTAAGCCAGCACTTTCAGTCCTCAGGATCTGGGGGTGTCCGGCTTATATCAAATGGATAATTACAGATAAACTTGAACCTAGGTCTAACAAGTGCGCATTTATAGGGTACCCAAAAGAGATCAAAGGATACTATTTCTACCATGCTGATGAGCAAAAGGTGCTCATCAATCTTAGGGCAACCTTTTTGGAAAAGAAGTTTCTTAGTGAAGGAACTATTGCCTCTAAGGTTGAATTTGATGAAGTTCAATAGGTAGAAAGTCCAACATAGAATGTTGAGCCTAAGTTGGATTTGATCAGATCTGATCTGAAGCCTAGTGAACCTGCACCATTAAGGCAATTCGGTAGAGTAGCGCACAATCCGGATAGATACTCAGGATTCTTGATCCAGGATGGTGATTCCACCAAACTCGATAAGAATGATGAGGATCGGATCACTTATATGGATGTGATGCAGAGATCTGACTCTAAGAAATGGGTAGAAGCCATGAGATCCGAAATGAATTCCATAAAGGTCAATGATGTATGGACATTAGTTGACCCATCTGAAGGGGTTAAATCGATTGGGTGTAAATGGGTATTCAAATGGAAAAGAGGTGCAGATGGAAAGATGGAGACCTATAACGCCCGTCTGGTTGCCAAGGCATATCATCAACATTATGGTATTAACTATGACGAGATATTCTCACCAATGATAATGCTCAAATCCATTTGGATAATGCTTGCAATAGCTGCCCACCTAGACTATAAGATCTAGCAGATGGATGTGAAGATGGCTTTCCTAAATGGAGAGCTAACCGAAGAGGTGTATATGATACAATCTAAGGGGTTTACATCCATAGATGAGTCCAAAGTGTGTAGACTTTAGAGATCCATTTATGGATTAAAGTAAGCATCTCGGAGTTGGAACATGCATTTTGATAAAGTGATTAAAACGTATGGCTTCGTTAAGAATGGAGAAGAATCCTGCATTTATAAATGGGCAAATGGTCCAACAGTGGTATTTCTTATTTTGTACATGGATGACATTCTCTTAATCGAAAATGACATCTCCACACTACAAGGAATAAAAGTCTGGTTGTCATCATAGTTCTCCATGAAGAACGTGGGTGAAGCATCCTATGAGACATAAGTCCAAAGCTTTTTGATGTGCCGACTAGAGGCAATTTTGATGTACCGACTAGAGGCAATTTTGTCTACTTCATTACCTTTATCGATGATCTGTCTAGGTATGGGTATGTGTATCTTATGAGACATAAGTCCGAAGCTTTTTAAAAGTTCAAAGAATTCAGACATGAAGTAGAAAAATACATTAGAAAATCCATTAAGGTTCTTCGATCAGATCGAGGAGGTGAATACCTTAGCCAGGAATTCCAAGACTATCTAAAGGAAAATGGCATAGTCTCTCAATGGACTCCACCAGGAACACCTCAACTCAACGGAATTTCAGAACGGAGAAATTGGACTCTATTGGATATGGTTTGATCCATGATGAGCTTCATAGACCTTCCTGATTTTTTTTGGGGACACTCATTGTTAACTTCAATCTATCTACTGAATAGGGTTCTCCTCTAAAACCGTTCCTACCACACCGTATGAGATATGGCACGGTAAGAAACCAAGTCTGAGTCATCTCAGAATTTGGGGTTGTCCGGCTCATGTCAAAAGACAACAAGCAGACAAGTTAGAGTTTAGGTCCTTCAGAGCTCGATTCATAGGATATCCTAAAGAGTCATTAGGATACTATTTCTACATTCCAGAAGACCACAATGTGATTGTGAGTCGACATGCCATCTTTCTTGAAAAATAGTTTATTCAAGATAGCGGCATTGGATAGCAGATTAAGCTTGATGAGAAAGTCTCACAAGTACAACGAGCTAAGGACCAATTGGAACCAAATCAGGTTGAGCCAATAAGAACACTACCTCCTCCACCTCGTAGATCGGAAAGAGTTTTCCATCCCCCTGAGAAGATACTTAGGTATTATTTCAGAGGAAGTAGAGAAAATGTTCCTCGTAGGTAATGGTGCTCATGGTGATGATCCCAAAACCTACAACGAGGCGATATCAGATATCGACTCCGAGAAATGGCTAGAGGCAATGCAGTCAGAAATTGACTCGATGCACTCAAACCAAGTCTGGACCTTGGTAGATCCACCAGAAGGTATAGTACCTATTGGGTGTAAATGGATCTTCAAGAGAAAGATTGGTGCAGATGGGAATGTGGAGACATTCAAGGCTAGACTAGTGGCAAAAGGTTATAGTCAATGCGAAGGCATTGACTATCAGGATACCTTTTCCCAGTGGCTATGCTAAAATCCATCCGTACATTGCTTGCCGTTGCAGCCTATTTCGATTATGAAATATGGCAAATGGACATGAAAATGGCATTCTTAAATGGATATCTTGAGGAAGATATCTATATGGAACAGCCGCTAGGTTTCACATCCAGTGATACTGATCACAAGGTTTGCAAGCTGCAAAGGTCCATATATGGACTTAAGCAAGCATCTCGGAGCTGGAACACTCATTTCAATGATGTGATCAAAAAGTTTGGTTTCATCAAAAATGAAGAGGAACCATGTGTTTTCAAAAAGGTCAGTGGGAGCGCTGTTGTCTTCCTCGTATTGTACGTGGATGACATCCTCCTTATTGGGAATGATATTCCCATGTTGACAACAGTCAAAATGTGGTTGTCCAAGGAATTCTCCATGAAAGACCTAGGTGAAGCATCCTTTATTCTAGGAATTAAGGTCTATAGGGATAGACCGAATAGGATGCTAGGACTTTCACAGAAGATGTACATAGAGGAAAGTACTAAAGAGGTTTAGTATGGAAAACTCTAAGAGGGGATTAATACCCTTCAGACATGGTATTCATCTTTCCAAGAAGATGTGCCCCAGCACACCTGAGGAAATAGAATGCATGAGCAAGATCCCTTATGCTTCTGCAATAGGGAGCCTCATGTATGCCATGCTATGTACACGACCTGATATAGCCCATGCTGTGAGTGTCACAAGCAGATATCAGTCAAATCCAGGTGAAGAACACTGGACTTCTGTGAAATGTATCCTTAAGTACTTGAGAAGAACTAAGGATATAATGTTGGTCTTTGGTAATGGAGAACTCCAAGTCCAGGGATACACAGACTCGGATTTCATGTTCGATATAGATGATCGAAAGTCGACATCTGGAAGTCTGTTTGTGTGCAATGGTGGTGCTGTCAGCTGGAAGAGTTTCAAGCAAACGGCGATACCACCTCATCCGCGATTACCTCGAAAAGGGTTACGTCGAGGTCAAGAGAGTCGACTCCGCAGATAATGTGGCAGACCCACTTACAAAGCCGTTGGGCCAGCAGAAGTTCGAAGCCCACCTTGAGAAGATGGGACTTAGACTTGTAGCCAATTGGCTTTAGGATAAGTGGGAGATTGTTAGATATATGTGCCCTAGAAGCCAGAATTGGCTGACACTTGTAATACACTTCTAGGGGCAAAATTATAATTTTGACTAATATCAATAAAATGGGTTATTTTCTATCACATATGTGTATTTAGTGTCTGTGATACATCCTTTGAGTTAATGGTAATGATAATTCATATTTTCAAGAGTTGAAAATTTAAGACATGAATAATCATTGTTAACTCATAAAATGCTTTCGACCATAGGATCATCACGAGGATGGTGATTGATCCGGAAGATTGGTGTACAATTGCTTCTTTTTAGTAGATGAGTCTTGAGTCTACGGTGTGGAGACACTGAAGCGAGAGTACAGGTACTCGTTAGAGAATGAGGGCACTGAGCGTGACCACCTCGAGTAGTCATTAGGGAGTCTACCTTCTCATCAATGACTGACTCGATGCTGCAGTAGTGTGTCTGGTTCTTTGATCCTGAGGTGCATCGGCAGTTCACCTTGAGGGTGTTATAGTTTGACTACACCATTACTCGATCTCCTAGCCATTTGGAACCCTGAGGTGTATGTTGGCTATAGCATGTTCATTGTAGGAACTGGATGGCATCAAGATGGAATCTATCTACCTCGGTGGTAGAGGAGCAGCCCTATGATAATCATGAGAATCAAGTCCAGAAGCCCATGGCCATGGCAGAGTGAAATAATAGAAAGAGTTTCTATTTAGATTTTCACATTAGGACTCGAATCGAATGATTACATCATATGATAGAGACTAGGGTTTGACGAGTTTACCTTAACCCTAATCTGATCGGGGCTCAAGATAGAAGAACTTAATCACATAGGTAGCTGCACCAAGAGGTTTGCATTCAACTCTGATGGGTTGCCACCATATACTGCTAGGTGTCACTGGTGGATTTTGGGAAGCAATTAGAATGATTTAGATGATCGATCATTCTAGCTGTTCGAATCAGAAGAGTTCTGATCCATCGAAAGGAGTTTCGATGATGTCGATGATAGAGATCATGACATATCCCATTACCATACAGAACTGAACCTAACTAGGGTCACACAAACAAGGGTTTGAATCTGGTGATCATCAATTGAACTGATCCAGTTCAATTGATCTGAATGAGATTCAATTAGGTTCAAAAAAATCGTGCTAGCACTCGATTGAACCTAACGTTCTTCTTTTACTATCATAAATAAGTTATCCTATCTGAGCCAAAGGAGTTTGTGCTCAATCAGAGGCCTTCATATGGTCTGACTAGAGGTAGTCCAAGTCAAAAAAGGTTGTCTTATTTTATAAGACATTACCTGCCATTTTTGGTCACCTACCATTTCTTGTTCTTTGACTTTGGTCAAAAGTCTACCTTTGACTGGTCAAACGTTGACCATTGACACTTTGACTTTTGACCACATGTCACGCACCTATTGGAGAGCTGGTGGGGGCCTGTCCCCCTACCAGAACCTGACAAGAAGAAGGGTGCACGCCACCCTAGGCGTGTGCCCAAGTTGGAGGCGCCCTGGAGTCCTTGTTGGACAAGGACTCCACCTCCCTTTTGGATTCCAATTAGAGTTCTTTTAAGAATCCAGTTTGACTGGTCTTAGGTGCCCTCTAAGAAGAAATCCAGGGGACTCTATTCCCACCAATCAGATTTATATCTGATTTCACAAAGGATTGTGATTGGTTGGGAAGAAGGAGAGTTGGATCACAGTCAGTTTATAAATAAGACCCTGTGCCCAACTCAAATTACATGAGATTATTGAATAAGAATTCCCCATGCCCAAGGCATTTTCTCCTCTCCTCCTCCACGCCAAAGCTTCTTCTCCCTCCCCTTTCCACGTCCAAAATAGTTTTGGAGCTTGGTTGGTGCGATCCAGATCAAAGAAAGGAGATCAAAAGCAAGAAGGCTGCACTGCTGCAAAAGACGACTGCTGATCTTCAAAAGGAGTTTTGAAGATCCTCGAGATCAGATCCAAATCTGATTTTTGGAGACGTGATAGAGAAGAAGAGAATCTCCAGATTCAGTCTGAGTGGATATCAGTAGAGGCCAGGTGCTTTCGTGGCTAGATCCAGAACCTTCCGCTGCAAACAGGATCATCAATAGGGTAATAGGATTACCCAAATCAAGTAAATTAAATTTGATTTAATTTATCCTTATTTTATTTTATTTATTAAAATAATAAGAATCAGATCTGAAACATCTCAAATCTGATACAGATCAAAGAGAAAAAATTTTTAAAATATATCTCTTGATCTGATCAAATCTGAACAAATCTGGATCGAAAAATCAGAATTTTTCTTCAAGGAGCTCGTGGCTCGAGGTCGCATCCACCAGTTGATCAATCCTAGGTAGGGGGTAGCTATCTTTTGGGTAGGCTTTGTTCAATTTTTTGAAGTATATGCATATTCTCCACTTGCCATTCACCTTTTTGATGAGTACGACGTTGGAGACCCAATTCGGATAGTTGACTTTTCAGATAAATCCGATCTTGAGGAGCTTATCAACTTTCTCTGCAATTGCTTTCTACCTCTCTAGAGCATGGCTGCACATCTTCTCTTTCACTAGCCGATGTTTAGGATTGACAGTCAGGCGATATTCTATGACCTCGACATCTATCCTGGGCATGTCGTCGGTGACCCAAGCAAAAACATCCATATTTCTTCATAGAAATTCAACAAGCCGCTCTCATATTTCTCCTACTAGGTTAGAGCCGATCTGTACCATCTGCTCCTCATTCATGTCATTCAGTGGGATGGAAGCAAGGTCTTCCATAGGCTCACCCCGCTCTTCCATCAGATCGTCGCGGCATCCAGCCCATCAATTGGACAAGGATTTGATCACTCACCCCTCTATAAGGCAATTGAATAGCAATGCCGTGCCAAGGCTTGATCTTCTCTGACTTCTTCGATCCCATAACTTGTCAGGAACTTCATTTTTAAGTAATATGTCGATACTACTGTCCGAAGTGCGTTTAGGCCAGCTCGATCGAGGATTGCATTATAAGTCGATGGAGCTCTTACTACTAGGAAGTCCACCCATACCCTGGACTATCTTGGATATTGCCTTACAGCCATAACCAAAAGTTATTATACCTTCAACTGATACTGCGTCGCCAGTGAAGCCTACCAATAAGGAGTTCATTGGTCCAAGCCAACTGTTAGGTATAGACATCTTGAAGAAAGCATCATAAAATAAGACAATCGATCGAACTTTTATTATCAACAAGGACATTACGTACATCATAGTCTACAATATTTAATGTAATTACAATTGCATCATTATACGGGAATTAAACTCCTTATGCATCTACTTCAATGAAGGCTATGGATTTTTTAGTCCTCTGTCTCTTCACCGATCCTTCAGATCCACTGACCTCCTCTCGTTGAAGTCCCCCAGAGATAGTGTTGATGATGTCGAGAGGTGGCCAATCTTCCTACTGCTCCTTCCTCCTTGGCGGTTCTGACTATGACAATGCCCTTGGTTGATCCTCTCTTCCTTCAGGCCGACGTTATAGAAATCAGCCGAACCGACCTCGCCTGATGAGCTCCTCAATCTCGTCTTGGAGCTGAATGCATTTCTCAGTATCGTGACCATGGTCACGATGGTAGAGATAGTATTTGTTAGGATTGTGCTTGCCAGGATGAGTATGCATTCTCTCTGATCTTGGCAATTGCTCCTTGATCTCCATCAGTACTTATGTTTTTGGAGCATTGAGGGGGGCATAGTTGTAGAATCTTCTAGATGAAAACTTCTTCGTGCCCTTCAGTTAGGACTTCTTTGGCGATGAGCTCGAGGAGGAGTTCGGGCTTGCTTGTGCTCGGAGGGAGTCCGAGAGAGCGGCCAAACTTCGTTCGACTTTTTTTCAACTACGGGCTTGCTAGATTCGCCCGCCTGCTGCTTTCTCATCCTTCAACTTGAAGATTTTCTCAGCTCGGGCATATTCTTCAGCTAGAGCTAGCAGATCGATAAAATCCTTAAGGTACTTCTTCTTTAGGAGAAATAATAAATCATTCTTCTGAAGACCATCCTTCAGCACTGCCATGGCAACAGACTGATCCAGATTTTGGATCTTGAGGATAGCAGCATTGAAGCGATTGATATAAGCTTGAATTGATTCTCCTTCTTGCTATTTGATATTGATGAGGGAGTCCGAACCTTGTCCGCTACTGACAAAATGAGCCATAAATTGATGGCTCATTTGATCGAAAGAAAAGATCATACCTAACTTCAGTATCGAATACCAATTTTTTGCTACTTTCTTCAGAGTAGATGGAAAAGCTCGGCATAAGATGGCGTCTGATGCATCATGGAGCAGTATCATGATTTGGAAGGCCTTCAGATAGTTGATCGAATCAAATATCCCATCGTAGCTTTTAAATTGAAAAAGCTTGAAGTTTGGCGGGATAGACTCTTGCATGATTCGAGCAAAAAAAGAAGGATCGATGCAGATGTCGTCATGATGAGCCAGAGCGACATGGCGGAGTTCCTCAATCTATCGATCTATTTTTTATAATTTCTGATTGAGAACATCATCTCGATCGCAGATCCTGAAAGGCTTTCAGCTGTAGATGGGGAAGATTTCTTCTGAAGAGAAATCATGATCTGAACAAGAGTCTTCAGCTCTCTATTTTTTCTTTTCAGGAGTGATAGGTCTGCTGGCCCAAGTATGCCTCCTTGGGACTAGTTCTTGACACCCTAATGAAGGATTTTTCGGTGGAGCCACCGTTGGAGGTTGCTGCATGGCCTGCACTATTTCGGTGAGATCTCGAACCTACTGCATCAGCAGGTTGAACTACTCTAGATCTATTATGGCCGCCGATGGAGGGGGCAAGGTGCTGGTGATGGAGTAGGGATGGGTAGATCCAGCTTAGATCTGGTGGCGAAAGTAATGGATTGTCGAGTGGTTATCTTCTTTGGAGGCATTTCTAAGCTGAAAAGATTGAATAAAGATGGATCTCGATAGATCTTGAAGAGTTAAAAAAAAGAAAATGATCAAGATTGACTAAACACTTCTTTTAAAATAAGGATCCAAATGTTCCTTCTTCCAGCGCCAATCTTATTGATACAGAATCTGGTTGATGCCAGAATTGAGCTGGAGTTGGAGAAGACGAGATTGCCATCGAAAACCTGCAAGACAAGTTCTAACCGAAGTCGGGGGTGGTGGCTCCGGTAGGATCCTCCGACGATCAAGTCAGCTCTTCTGACTAACAGAAATGGAGTACTCAGAAAAGAAAGTAGCAAAGTTTGGGGAAGAAGAAGAGAGCTCTAGAGAGAAATGTATTTGGAGGATTTCTTTTATAGGCGGAGCCTGTAACAAATTGAGAGCGACAGCCATAACCATCTGGTAGTGGACCGCTCGGGGTCATGTAGAGTTTGTTACGGAGAGTAGAATCTATTGTCGTGATGTACCAGTTCATTGGGATTTAATAGTTAAGATTCGGAGGAGCAGACGTCGGTCAGTGAAGAACTTTGAATTATATCAGTTCCAAAGGAATTCAGACTCACCTAAGGTAGTCTGTACGAGTTGGTCCATACTGTGTATAGAATCGAATTTGCGTAGGCGAGGAGATCCTTCTGGGTAACTACAGAAAGTTCAATCGGAAGAGATTTGGAAGCTCTACGATTGAAGAAATCTTGAAGAAAGTCTACTGAAGAAGAATTCGAGAGTAGTTCTACTGGAAGGAGAAGCCCGACTGAAGGAGAAGAACTCCGAAAATAATCCTATTGGAGAATCCTGGAAGGAGGTCTACTGAAGAAGCAAATACATATCAATGGGTCCCCTCCCAGTTGATGTAAGAAGTTCAGATGGACGGGGGTTGATGGAAAAGAAATCAGCTGGTATCAGGGAGGAGATCAATGGGGAGGACGTCAGTCGGAGAAAATTTGCCTGGAAGGAGCAAAAGGAGATTTGCTTGGAGAGGGTTTGTTTATTTATTTCTTCGAAGCTCGGCCGCCTTCGAGGCCATCTCGAGGCTGATATAAAGGAGATGAGATCCTTATGCCTGCGTGTTCAAAGTTCTTGATGCTGGAATCTCGAGGCCTACTACTCTTAGTATATTGTGGGAGTTCGTCTGGAGGAGAGTTCCATTGATCCGATGTTGGTCCAATATCGAATAGTTTGGATGGCTTTTTGCTGAGGAAAGGTTCAAAGAGCACTAAGGTCGGCCAAACCAAGTCATAATTAGACCTGTTACTCAGTTGCCTGGGGGTTGTCATCACTATTCAAGTTCGTCCGAGTGAAATCTATAATATCCTACAAATTCTGGGGATACCTGAAGGAGCTAGAAATCTGAGTGAAGAAGATTGGCTGATAAATTTAAATTGGAGGTCTGCAGTTTCGATGTCTAAGCGTAAATTCTTCACCGACCAGAATCAGACGTGTCTGCCTTCGCTAGATGAAGTCACCTAAAGACTTGGCATCTCGCTAGACTTTGGTAGGAAAAGGGTTTACACCCAACAATGTCTAAAATATATTAAGCCTAAGTGCATCAATTAATAAGAACTCCTTCTAATTGATTGTTGAATTAAACTCTTTAATTTATAACAGCCTACAAGTCAAGATTGATGTCTAGCAACATGTCATGACTATCCAAAAGGTATGAAATTTTGATGAAATAACCAAAATATTCTTTTATGGAAAGTTATTGTATAATTCAATCTTTCGATTATATAGCATCCCAAATAAGCCATGAAAATGGAATCATGTCAAGCCTAAATACTTATTTATATGTACCTTGATTAATTACTTGGTTGATGAAATAGTAAAAATTCTTTTTAATTTTCATCCTATTTTGATCAAAAATTTTTGGAGTTAACATTCTATGAGATTATATAGAATGTATTTTTTTTATAAAAAGTAATCGATTTTTTATTGATCACCTTATAATTTTATGTATACTTTATGACATTCTATGAGATTTTATGGTAAAGTAGGGAAAGAGATTGCCTCTTAGCAGGAAAAAAAAAGTGGTGAAATTCAGTTATTCTGTGCAAAATGACACCTCATTTGAGATGTGATGGGGGAAACGACTCAACATCTGTACAGGAGAGGAGCTTGCGAGCAGACTCCAAAGGCTTCTAAGGTGTTGGAGGGTGTTTTAAGAATTTGGATGCTTTTTAATCAAATATGCTGATTGAAGCTAACATACATGAGATGATTAGGATGTTTCCTTACCAAATATAGTGACTATTATGATGTAAAAGAAAAATATAGGAACTGGCTTGTAATTTGAAAAAATAATTATGAATTTTCTGTAAAAAATATATGTATAATAGTGTAAGTTTTACAAAAATCACGCATGGAGAGAACACCGAGTAGTGGTGGCCCTCATATTTTTCAATTACGATTTTTCGTTCCAAGTAGGGCTTTTGAGGCAAACTTCAGCATTTGCAATCTTCTCGGGACTGGTTGCGTTTGGAGTGGCCTCGGCACCTGTTGTTACACCATGCCAGGTTCTGATGTGACTTCGGCGGCCTAAGGCAGATATTGTGAGGCCGAAATTTCGCCACGTATAAGACGTCACGTGGCGGTCTTTGGACGAATCGGTGAATGCTTTATCGTATTAACATGAATAAAAAATTTATTTATATAAATAATGTAAGCTCTAATTTTTTTATTGAAATAATATAAGAGAGAGAATAACGCCTCCCTCAATATAAAATGTCATTTATAATGATCTTTTTATCTAATCAGCCACATCTATATAGCCCAAATAGATAGATAAGTCAGCTAAAATAAAATAAAATAAAAAATAAAAATACCATTTAGAATAATTTTTTTTTTAATTTTTTGTGGCTGAGTCATGTGGAAGAATGGGCTGGTGGATGAGGGCCGATCAGAGGTTCGAGGCCCTATTGGGAGGGGTATGAATTGGTGTGGGGGCCGACGTGGGCTGATGGATGAAGGAAGCTGACATACTGGGAGATGGGGGGAGGGGTGGGGGTTGGTGGGGTGGAGGGGAGAGAGGGGGTGCTTCTTTTTTTATTATTTTTTGGGATGGAGGGGGGGGGCAGCATGGACTGATGGGCGAAAGAGGGACGATCGGTGGTGAGGGTGTACGAGGGTGGAGAAGGAAGAGGGATAGGGGCGCACAATGGCAAAGACCCAGCTACGAGATGGGGTTGCGATAGTGGGCAGAGGGCCGGGGGGTGGCATGGGCTGGTGGGCGGAGAGGAGCGATCGATCGGAGGGAGGGTATGGGGGAGGAGGAGGAGGAGGGGGGATGCGGGGGATGCACAACGGTGGGACTCGACAGTGGGGTGCAGGGGCAGGCGGCATGGACGGAGAGGGCCGATGGGGGGGGTAGGATATGGGGGCGGAGGTTTCAATAAATAGAGGGGAAGGAGAGGTGGGAGGGTGTGTTGACTGGCGATGACCCAACCACCCGGGGAGGAGGGCATGGGAGGAAGTTTTTTCTTTCCTTTTCTTTTCTTTCTTTTTATTTATTTATTTTTTTGCC
>QRFJ01002313.1:182500-282927 GCA_006176705.1 Cocos nucifera
TATGGATAAAGAGTTTTGGTAGTGCATACATACTTATCAACTCATAATTAATAGGATGGATTCAAATTACATGAAATATTATTTAATAATTTATATAATAGTTAATTTTTATAAAGTTTAAGATTTATTAAAAAAATTTAGAAATAAAGAGTGCAAAGCTTTTACAATATTGTCGTATAGCATCCGAGAACTATATTGTGGATCAAATTCTTTTAGATTATTCATGAATTCTTCCTAAAAACAACTCTTGAGATTTCCTCATTAGATAATCAGGTTCATAAAACTTATTTTATTATTTATAATTTTTATTATACTAATTATTTAAAATATATTTAAAATAATATTGATGTTATTTTGATTTTTAGGCCCATTTGGTTGGGGATAATCTGGTATGAGAAAATAATTTTCATGTTAGATTATCATGTTTGGTATGAAAAATAAAAGAAAAGGATGGTAAAAAAATTGATGGGCTCCATGCTTATTTTTTGAAAAGAGATGGTAAAATAAATACCATAAGAGATTGGTATTTGGTAAATTTTGAAGTGGTGATAATCCTTGTTTGACAAAAATATCTCTAATAAAATTGTATATGTAATCATTAATTTTATTTTAATATTCTTCAAATTTTATTCAATAAAATTTTTTTGTAAAAAAAAATTAAAATGAAGATGATATTATGCAAAGGATTATATGATTATAGTCATCATATAAAAATAAATTATAGATGATAATACTATTTTAGTATTAAAAATTAATTTATATTAAAAGATATATTTATAAATTTTACTATATTTTCATGCAGGATTATCTTCAATCAAACGTAATAATTTTTTAAAATATTTTTTCACTAATTAAATATAATAAAAAATTTTTATCAATAATTATTTTTTTAAATAAATATTGTTTATAAATTATTAAATTATTTCATCATATCCAACCAAATGGATCTTAGTATTTGTAACTACACATGGATGGCTACATGTACCTTATCATTCAATAAACATCTTGTATTTCATAGACATTTGGGGTAATATAGTCCTTACGTAAGGGCCAGTCTATCCAACTTTCAGGCATCAAGATACGTTGCCTTTTGCTTATCACATGCTAATCGTTTTTCTTTTACCATTCAATATAGTTTTTTGAATAATTGAGAACAAAAAAGAATGCCCATGGTCAAATGAATCCACTTTGAATTCTAGAAATGCATTATTGCCTGTGAAGTATGTGTTCATGCATCTATGTCGTCCCCAGATGGTAATCTTAATGTGGCTGATTTACCCTTTTTTGCAATTAGTTTCACTACAGCACCTACTATTCTAGCTAATTGTCCATCCTTTTCAAATGTGATTTCTATGTTATGTATGGCCGTGCTTAAGAGCATATTGGTTGAAGTAGATTCTTCTTTTTTATCAATAAAAACTCCTTCCTAAATTGTATAAGTTTCTTCCAAAGCATCCCCTTATGATTGAAACAATCGAACTTGTAGAGTGAGCGAGTGCTAAAGCACTCCTCGAAACATCTCCCCCTCCCAGTGGCTCCGCCTCTTGTGCCTTTTCTTGTTGATGAGGCACCGGAAAGGTTTCTGCATTACCCGGACTGGAAAGGATGCTCCCCTCCAATGATCCAGTATTCATCTGGTACATTAATATCAATCAAAAAAAACAACTTCACACATGCAACATATCCATAAAATAATCTTTTACTTTTACAAATATTTTTTTATCATAATTTTTAATATTATTTTTATATATTTCTCCTTCCACCGTCCATACATATAACAACAAGAATGCATTTTACAGGAGTTTTAGGAACTTAGTGGTTTTAATCTTGTTGTGGAGCGGAGCTGGTATGACCTCGGCCAATTTAGGGTTGATCGTCGACCTATCCCAATGGATCGTCTGAGTGGAGCCACGCGATATTTTGATCATGGTTAACTGCAGGTCGTCTTAGGCCGACCTACTAAAGATCGTCTCCTGACGAAATGAGGTAAACATTCATACCCCATCCTCGTCGAACTCAGATCGGCCGTCGAGCTACGTGAAGAGGCTTATAGCTCATCAACGATCGACCTGCAACCATCTATGTTGAAGCCGTATCCTCTATGAATTGGGAAACTCGGATAAAAAAAGATTCTTTCACGATCCCATCATCCAAAAAGGGAAGAAATCTTCTGAATCAATTCAGGGCGATAAACTCGAAAAGTCGTTAGAGTCTGAAATGAATATGGCTCTAACTCCTCCCCTATCAATAAAAAGGCTCCGGGATCCTCCAAGTACGTCATTCAATTCGACGCTTTCTTTCCTCATTGTTCTCTAATCTCCTAACTTAAGCGTCGGAGGGTCTTCACCGGAGAACACTCTAATGGAGACTTTATTGTAGGCGAACGGGTGAAGCTCCAGCAAAGCTCATCGGCCTCATATTCCTCGGTGGTCAAGCTACTCCATCCGTGTCGACCGACCCTAAGTCAAAAGATCTAGGAGCAATAGTTGGCGCGAGAAGGAGGGCCCTCGGTTATTTTCGAGGCTTAATTTTGAGGAAAAAAAGCACGATACTAGATATCATGAAGATCCAGAGGAGAGCATCAAACGCATCCCAGCATTCTAGTAGTCGAAAGACCTACAGCACTCGACAGATCAATACATCTCCACCACCAATCCAGGAGAACCCGCCAACGGCGTTGGCGATCTTATAGGAATAGTATGACACCTTACTTCAACAGGTGCAAGCATTATCAGCCGTCGTAAGAGGAATGCAGCAGGTAGACGAGCGTCGTCCGATCGAAGAAGATTCAGGTCTGGTCTGGATAAGGCCGAAGGAACGACGCCCCCATAGCCCTAAGACGGAGGCTAGTCGTCACAGTCGACCTACAAGTCCTTGACGAAGACTTGAGCGCTCGCCAACACCCATTTCAAGAAAAGGCTCCACTCCGGACTATGAGACTCCTAGGCACCGAGCCACTCATGAGGACGACATAGAAAAAAAACTCAAAAAGATGCAACGGCAGCTAGATGCACTGCAGGAGCCGAGGCAGCAAGGAGAAGATTTGGGGTTCAATATCGATTCCCCATTCACTCAGAAGATTATGGATGAACCCTTACCACATCGGTTCAAGATTCCTCAAATGGAGCTTTACGATGGAATGGCTGATCCCGTAGATCATCTAGACAGTTTGCGAACTCTTATGCATCTGTAAGGGGCTACTGATACGATACTATGTCGAGCCTTTTCTTCAACTTTGAGAAAGGTGGCTCGACATTAGTATTCAAATATGAAACCCGGCTCTATAGATTCCTTCTATCAGTGGAGCCGTCTGTTCGTTGCCCATTTCGTAAGTAGTCGTTGATAGTGATGCAATTCTGACTTTCTTGTGAGCATCAAGCAACGGAAGAATGAGCCTCTTCGGGAGTACATCGATCGCTTTAATGTAGCCACCTTGGATGTTCGAAATTTAGACTCGTCAATGGCCATAACGGCATTCAAGGCTGGTCTCCTCCAAAATGACCTTTTGTTCTCCCTCAGCTTGGACTATCCAAAGGACCTTGCTGAAATGCTAGAACGAGCGGAGAAGTATGTCCCAACCGAAGAGGCTTGGGACCAGTAGGGAAGTAGCCGAGATGGTAGGATGGGTCCATCCCAAAAGCAGGAGAAGAAAAAAGATCATCGACGGGTGCAGCATCGCTAAGAGGATCCACGACTTCGTCAATCATGCACCCCACCTCGGAATAGCCGACCAACATCTTCAAAGCCGTGAGGCCGATCTAGAACTTCATCTCGGAGGTTTAATTACTACACCCCTCTCAACACCCCCTGGGCTCAGATTCTGATGGAGATCGAACGATGAGAAGATATACCTCGACCCAAGAGAATGGTAACCCTTGCTCGAGTAAGAAACCTGAGGAAGTATTGTCGATATCACCATGACCATGAGCATGACACCGAGGAGTACTAGCAGCTCAAGGAGGAAATTGAGGCACTGATCAGGTGGGGACGACTTCGGTACTATGTGGATGAATGGTGAATCTCGGTAAATCCGAATTATGACCAGCCTTGGCAGGATGAGCCATGCATAGAGGAGCCAACTGCGGGAGAAATCAGAGTAATTGCTGGAGAAAACCTCGGCAAAAACACTTTGGATCAGAATCAACCAGGAGAAGAACTGAGGAAGAGGAAGGCAGATGATGAAATTATTTTCACCAATGAAGATCTGGAAGAAATAAGTCAGTCCTATGACGATCCTATAGTCGTTTCCCTGAATATTGCTAACTATGATGTACATCGGGTTCTTGTTGATAATGGAAGCTCGATAGATGTTTTGTTTTATGATGCTTTTGTTCAGATGAACTTAAACCCTGAACTACTGACGAAGAGAAATATACCTCTGGTCGGATTTTCTGGCGCTATGGTTCCAGTGGAAGGGACTATCTTACTATCGACAAAAGCTGGATGAGCTCCGAAGCAGGTAGTTGTCGACATAACTTATTTTATTATGAATAGTCCCTTTGCCTACAACATCATTTTAGATCAGTCAGGTCTAAATGGCCTCCAAGCTATAGTATCGACCTATCATCTGAAGGTCAAATTCATGACACCGCATGGAATCGGCGAGCTCAAGGGGAACCAAGCAATCGCAAGGGAGTGTTACATGGCCACTTTGCGTGGAGTGGTGACTGAAGAACAATCCATGAATGAATTAGACGTCTGGAATGAACAAACTGAACAAAGAGGCTCCTCGATAGAAGAACTGATCTCTATACCAATCAAGGATGATCCAAACAAAGTTGTGAAGGTTGGCTCAAGCTTATGTGAAGAAGATCAACAACACCTTATCACATTTCTATGAGATAATGCTGATGTATTTGCTTGGTTAGCCTTGGACATGCCCGGCATCGATCTGCAAGTCAAGGTACACTGACTCAATGTAGACCTGAACCGTCATCCGATCAGACAGAAAAAGTGGAGCTTCATCCCTAAACGTCAGAGGGCGATACAAGAAGAAGTTGATAAGCTCTTAAAGGTCGGCTTCATCTGAAAAGTTTATTATTCGGAGTAGTTAGCTAACATCGTCCTTGTTAAAAAGGCCAGTGAAAAATGGCGCACGTGTATTATGTTAGATATATATGCCCTAGAAGCCAAAATTGGCTGACACTTGTAATACACTTCTAGGAGCAAAATTATAATTTTGACTAATATCAATAAAATGGATTATTTTCTATCACATATGTGTATTTAGTATCTGTGATACATCCTTTGAGTTAATGGTAATGATAATTCATATTTTCAAGAGTTGAAAATTTAAGATATGAATAATCATTATTAACTCATAAATTGCATCCGACCATAGGATCATCACGAGGATGGTGATTGATCCGGAAGGTTAGTGTACAATCGCTTCTCTTTAGTAGATGAGTCTTGAGTCTATGGTGTGGAGACATCAGAGCGAGAGTACAGATACTCGTTAGAGAACGAGGGCACTAAGCGTGACCACCTCGAGTAGTTATTAGGGAGTCTACCTTCTCGTCAATGACTGACTCGATGCTGCAATAGTGTGTCTGGTTTTTTGACCTGAGGTGCATCGGCAGTTCACCTTGAGGGTGTTATAGTTTGACTATACCATTACTCGATCTCCTAGCCATATGACACACATAGACTGACCGAACCCAATTATAAAGATTGGCTCAGGAACTACAAAATAGTTTTGGGTTTCGAGAAGTTAACCCATGTACTGGATCAGGACCCTCCCACCTTACCAGCCCGTCCATTTATTGAACAGAGAGCATCTCTGGAGAAATGGATAGACGAAGACAATAAGGCCAGATATTACATGTTAGGCTCGATGTCTGATGAGCTCCAGCGCCAACATGAAGGATATCGGGACTGCTCGCCAAATGTTGGCTCACCTGCAGGAGATGTTTGGTGAACAGAGTCGCGCAGCCAAATATCAAGTCACGAAATGACTTTTTAAGGCTAAGATGCATGTGATGGGCAGTCAGTCCAAGATCACTGTCTGACAATGATCAAGGACATGGAAGAGCTTGAGAAGCTCGGTGTGAAGTTAGACTTGGACCTGCAGAACGATATTATTCTGCAATCCTTGACTGATGCATATGGGCAATTCATCATGAATTACCACATGCATAAACTTCAAAATTCCTTGGCCGAATTAATGAATATGCTGGTTACCGCTGAGCTTTCTATGAAAGGTTCTAAAGGCTCAGTTCTTGCTATGGAACGGACTTCTTCCAAAAGAAAGTCTTATGGAAAGAAAAAGAAGTCTGTGAAAAAGCAAAAGGTGGAAGGATCAAAGAAGAAGAAGGCAGAGCCGAAGAAGAAAGGCCGATGTCAAAGGAAAGTGTTTCCATTGCAACAGCGACGGCCATTGGAAGCGGAACTGCCCTACTTACCTGGCCACCCTGAAGAACAAGAAGGAAGGTCCTTCTGGAGGTATGCTCGTTATTGAGTCTAACCTTACGGTTTCTTCTGCATCCAGTTGGGTGCTTGACTCTGGTTCTAGTGCTCATCTGTGCACTTCCATGCAGGGTCTTGAGGATAGCAGGAGGCTGAGGGATGGAGACATGATCCTACGCATCGGTAATGGAGCAAGAGTTGCTGCAGTAGCCGTGGGAACATACCCTCTTCGATTACCATCTGGTTTAGACTTAGTTTTGAAAGACTGTTATTATGTGCCTGCAGCTAGCAGGAATTTGATTTCTGTTTCATGCTTAGCACAAGAAGGCTTATGTGATCACCTTCTTTAAGGACCATTGTAACATTCTTTATGAAAGAAATAAAATTGCAAATGGTTTCCTTATTAATGGTCTTTATCAGCTACATATTGATGTACCTGTTCTAACTATCGAGCAAAACGTGAATGCCAAACGACCTAGGGATAGTCCAAACGACAGATATCTATGGCACCTGAGATTAGGTCATATAGCAGAAGATAGGATCAACAAATTGGAGAAAAATGGGCTATTGAGTCCATTGACTTTCGAGTCATATCCAACTTGTGAATCTTGTCTTCAAGGCAAAATGACTAAACTCCCTTTTGTTGGACATGGGGAAAGGGCCACAGATCTCCTTGCCCTAGTACATACTGATGTGTGCGGCCCATTTGATGTGCCGGCTAGAGGCAATTTTGTCTACTTCATTACCTTTACCGATGATCTGTCTAGGTATGGGTATGTGTATCTTATGAGACACAAGTCTGAAGCTTTTGAAAAGTTCAAAGAATTCAGACATGAAGTAGAAAAACAAACTGGAAAACCCATTAAGGTTCTTCGATCAGATCGAGGAGGTGAATACCTTAGCCGGAAATTCCTAGACTATCTAAAGGAAAATGGCATAGTCTCTCAATGGACTCCACCAGGAACACCTCAACTCAACGGGGTTTCAGAATGGAGAAATCGGACTCTATTGGATATGGTTCGATCCATGATGAGCTTCACAGACCTCCCTGATTTTCTTTGGGGACACTCATTGTTAACTTCAATTTATCTACTGAATAGGGTTCCCTCTAAAACCGTTCCTACCACACCGTATGAGATATGGCACGGTAAGAAACCAAGTCTGAGTCATCTCAGAATTTGGGGTTGTCCGGCTCATGTCAAAAGACAACAAGCGGACAAGTTAGAGTTTAGGTCCTTTCAGAGCTCGATTCATAGGATATCCTAAAGAGTCATTAGGATACTATTTCTACATTCCAGAAGACCACAATGTGATTGTGAGTCGACATGCCATCTTTCTTGAAAAATAGTTTATTCAAGATAGCGGCATTGGAAAAGCAGATCAAGCTTGATGAGAAAGTCTCACAAGTGGAACGAGCTAAGGACCAATTGGAACCAAATCAGGTTGAGCCAATAAGAACACTACCTCCTCCACCTCGTAGATCGGAAAGAGTTTTCCATCCCCCTGAGAGATACTTAGGTATTATTTCAGAGGAAGTAGAGGAAATGTTCCTCGTAGGTAATGGTGCTCATGGTGATGATCCCAAAACCTACAACGAGGCGATATCAGATATCGACTCCGAGAAATGGCTAGAGGCAATGCAGTCAGAAATTGACTCGATGCACTCAAACCAAGTCTGGACCTTGGTAGATCCACCAGAAGGTATAGTACCTATTGGGTGTAAATGGATCTTCAAGAGAAAGATTGGTGCAGATGGGAATGTGGAGACATTCAAGGCTAGACTAGTGGCAAAAGGTTATAGTCAATGCGAAGGCATTGACTATCAGGATACCTTTTCCCCAGTGGCTATGCTAAAATCCATCCGCACATTGCTTGCCGTTGCAGCCTATTTCGATTATGAAATATGGCAAATGGACGTGAAAACGGCATTCTTAAATGGATATCTTGAGGAAGATATCTATATGGAACAGCCGCTAGGTTTCACATCCAGTGATACTGATCACAAGGTTTGCAAGCTGCAAAGGTCCATATATGGACTTAAGCAAGCATCTCGGAGCTGGAACACTCATTTCAATGATGTGATCAAAAAGTTTGGTTTCATCAAAAATGAAGAGGAACCATGTGTTTTCAAAAAGGTCAGTGGGAGCGCTGTTGTCTTCCTCGTATTGTACGTGGATGACATCCTCCTTATTGGGAATGATATTCCCATGTTGACGACAGTCAAAATGTGGTTGTCCAAGGAATTCTCCATGAAAGACCTAGGTGAAGCATCCTTTATTCTAGGAATTAAGGTCTATAGGGATAGACCGAATAGGATGCTAGGACTTTCACAGAAGATGTACATAGAGGAAAGTACTAAAGAGGTTTAGTATGGAAAACTCTAAGAGGGGATTAATACCCTTCAGACATGGTATTCATCTTTCCAAGAAGATGTGCCCTAGCACACCTGAGGAAATAGAACGCATGAGCAAGATCCCTTATGCTTCTGCAATAGGGAGCCTCATGTATGCCATGCTATGTACACGACCTGATATAGCCCATGCTGTGAGTGTCACAAGCAGATATCAGTCAAATCCAGGTGAAGAACACTGGACTTCTGTGAAATGTATCCTTAAGTACTTGAGAAGAACTAAGGATATGATGTTGGTCTTTGGTAACGGAGAACTCCAAGTCCAGGGATACACAGACTCAGATTTCATGTCCGATATAGATGATCGAAAGTCGACATCTGGCAGTCTGTTTGTGTGCAATGGTGGTGCTGTCAGCTGGAAGAGTTCCAAGCAAACAGTGATAGCAGATTCCACCATGGAAGCAGAATATATCGCTGCATCAGAGGCTGCGAAGGAAGCATTCTGGTACAAGAAGTTTGCTGCAGAAATTGGAGTAATGCCATCAGATGCCATTCCTCTATACTGCGACAACAATGGCGCCATAGCCCTTGCTAAGGAGCCGAGGTCTCACCAGAAATCCAAGCATATTGAGCGGCGATACCACCTCATCCGCGATTACCTCGAGAAGGGTTATGTCGAGGTCAAGAGAGTCGACTCCGCAGATAATGTGGCAGACCCACTTACAAAGCCGTTGGGCCAGCAGAAGTTCGAAGCCCACCTTGAGAAGATGGGACTTAGACTTGTAGCCAATTGGCTTTAGGATAAGTGGGAGATTGTTAGATATATGTGCCCTAGAAGCCAGAATTGGCTGACACTTGTAATACACTTCTAGGGGCAAAATTATAATTTTGACTAATAATCAATAAAAATGGGTTATTTTCTATCACATATGTGTATTTAGTGTCTGTGATACATCCTTTGAGTTAATGGTAATGATAATTCATATTTTCAAGAGTTGAAAATTTAAGACATGAATAATCATTATTAACTCATAAAATTGCTCCCGACCATAGGATCATCACGAGGATGGTGATTGATCCGGAAGGTTGGTGTACAATCGCTTCTCTTTAGTAGATGAGTCTTGAGTCTACGGTGTGGAGACACCAGAGCGAGAGTACAGGTACTCGTTAGAGAACGAGGGCACTGAGCGTGACCACCTCGAGTAGTCATTAGGGAGTCTACCTTCTCGTCAATGACTGACTCGATGCTGCAGTAGTGTGTCTGGTTCTTTGACCTGAGGTGCATCGGCAGTTCACCTTGAGGGTGTTATAGTTTGACTACACCATTACTCGGTCTCCTAGCCATATGGAACCCTGAGGTGTATGTTGGCTATAGCATGTTCATTGTAGGAACTGGATGGCATCAAGATGGAATCTATCTACCTCGGTGGTAGAGGAGCAGCCCTATGATAATCATGAGAATCAAGTCCAGAAGTCCATGGCCATGGCAGAGTGAAATAATAGAAAGAGTTTCTATTTAGATTTTCACATCGGACTCGAATCGAATGATTACATCATATGACAGAGACTAGGGTTTGACGAGTTTACCTTAACCCTAATCTGATCGGGGCTCAAGATAGAAGAACTGAAATCACACAGGTAGCTGCACCAAGAGGTTCGCATTCAGCTCTGATGGGTTGCCACCATATACTGCTAGGTGTCACTGGTGGATTTTGGGAGCAATTAGAATGATTTAGATGATCGATCATTCTAACTGTTCGAATCAGAAGAGTTCTGATCCATCGAAAGGAGTTTCGATGATGTCGATGATAGAGATCATGACATATCCCATTACCATACAGAACTGAACCTAACTGGGTCACACAAATAAGGGTTTGAATCTGGTGATCATCAATTGAACTGATCTAGTTCAATTGATCTGAATGAGATTCAATTAGGTTCAAGGAAATCGTGCTAGCACTCGATTGAACCTAACGTTCTTCTTTTACTATCATAAATAAGTTGTCCTGTCTGAGCCAAAGGAGTTTGTGCTCAATCAGAGGCCTTCATATGGTCTGACTGGAGGTTGTCCAAGTCAGAAAAGGTTGTCTTATTTTGTAAGACATTACCTGCCATTTTTGGTCACCTGCCATTTCTTGTTCTTTGACTTTGGTCAAAAGTCTACCTTTGACTGGTCAAACGTTGACCATTGACACTTTGACTTTTGACCACATGTCATGCACCTATTGGAGAGCTGGTGGGGGCCTGTCCCCCTACCAGAACCTGGCAAGAAGAAGGGCACACGCCACCCTAGGCGTGTGCCCAAGTTGGAGGCGCCTAGGAGTCCTTGTTGGACAAGGACTCCATCTCCTTTTTGGATTCCAATTAGAGTTCTTCTAAGAACCAACTTTGACTGGTCTTAGGCATGCCCTCTAAGGAGGAATCCAGGGGACTCTATTCCCACCAATCAGATTTAGATCTGATTTCACAAAGGGTTGTGATTGGTTGGGAAGAAGAGGAGTTGGATCACAGTTAGTCTATAAATATGACCCTGTACCCAACTCAAAGAGAATAAGAATTCCTCATGCCCAAGGCCTTTTCTCCTCTCCTCCACCACACCAAAGCTTCTTCTCCCTCTCCTCTCCACGTCCAAAATAGTTTTGGAGCTTGGTTGGTGCGATCCAGATCAAAGAAAGGCGATCAAAAGCAAGAAGGCTGCACTGCTGCAAAGGACGACTGCTGATCTTCAAAGGAGTTTTGAAGATCCTCCAGATTAAATCCAGATCTGATTTTTGGAGGCATGATAGAGAAGAAGAGGATCTCCAGATCCAACTCAAGTGGATATTGGTAGAGTCCAGGCGCTTGCATGGCTAGATCCAGAACGTTCCGCTGCATACAGGATCATCAACGGGTAATTGGATTACCCAAATCAGGTAAATTAAATTTGATTTAATTTATCTTTATTTTATTTTATTTATTAAAATAATAAGAATCAAATCTGAAACATCTCAGATCTGATATAGATCAAAGAAAAAAATTTTTGAAATATATCTCTTGATCTGAACAGATCTGAACGAACCTGGACCGAAAAATTAGGATTTTCCTTCATATTGACTATGTGGATCTTAATGGAGCATGCCCAAAGGATTGCTATCCTCTACCATGCATAGACCAACTTATGGATGCAACCTCTAGACATCAGCTCTTATCATTCATGAATGCTTTCTCGGGATACAGCCAGATCCAAATGGCGTCCGAGGATGAAGAAAAAACTTCTTTCATAACTGACCGAGGTCTCTTTTGCTATAGGATCATGCCGTTTGGCTTGAAGAATGTTGGGATGACCTATCAAAGACTTGTGAACAAGTTTTTTAAAGAGTAGATTGAGAGAAATATGGAAGTGTACGTAGATGACATGCTCGTCAAAAGTAAGGCAGCCGAGTACCATATTACCGATTTAGAAGAAGCCTTTTCTATATTACGGCATTTTCGAATGAAGCTCAACCCGGATAAATGTGCCTTTGGTGTCACCTCTGAAAAATTTCTTGGTTCATGGTATCACAACGAGGGATTGAGGCAAATCCGGAGAAGATTTAAGCTCTTCAAGAAATGAAGCCTCCAAGGACGATCAAAGAAGTGCGGTGACTCACAAGAAGGATTGTGGCCTTAAATAGATTCCTATCTAGATCAGCGGAAAAGAGCCTTCTATTCTTTAAAGTCCTCAAGCAACCGAAGGATTTTCAATGGACGGATGAATGCCAGATAGCCTTCGACAAACTAAAGAAATATCTCGGCTCTCCCCCTCTGTTAAGCAAGCCAGAGCCTGAGGAGGTGTTGTATTTGTATCTAGCTGTCTCTTCTTCGGCAATCAATTCCGTTTTGGTCTGACAGGAAGTCAAGGTTCAGAAGCCGATCTATTACGTGAGTCGGATACTTCACGATGCTGGGACCGAATATACGAGACTGAAAAAGATTGTCTATGCTCTCTTGATATCTGTGAAAAAATTATGCCCATACTTCCAAGCGCACACTATTGCAGTCCTCACAAACCTGGAATGCCGACAATCTTCGGAGATATTATCCTTAGCATGTAATCTCCATCTTGAATTTTTATTTGATAATGAGTGATAACTTTTCATGGGTTTTATTTTCGCCAAATACGCACTCCTTGACCACGACCGAGGATCGAAACGCATCTCCATCAAATTTCACCACACGCTCTCCTCAGCCACGGCCGAGGATCGGAACACGTCTCCAAATTTCACCAAACGCGCGCTCCTCGGCCACGGCCGATGAGTGGAACGCATCTCCATCGAATTTTGCCAAATGCATGCTCCTCGACCATGGCCGAGGATCGGAATGCATCTCCAATTTTGTCAAACGTGCGCTCCTCGACCATGGTCGAGGATCGGAACGTGTCTCCAAATTTCGCCAACACGCACTCCTCGACCACGGTCGAGGATCGGAACGCATCTCCACCAAATTTTGCCAAACGCGTGCTCCTTGACCACGACCGAGGATCGGAACGTGTCTCCAAATTTTGCCAAATGCACGCTCCTTGACCACGATCGATGAGCGGAATGCATCTCTATCGAATTTCACCAAATACGCACTCCTCGATCACGACCGAGGATCGGAACGCATCTCCATCAAATTTCGCCAAACGTGCGCTCCTCGACCATAACCAAGGATCGGAATTCATCTCCATCAAATTTTACCAAATAGGATCGGAATGCATCTCCACCAAATTTTGCCAAATGCGCGCTCCTCGATCATGGTCGAGGATCGGAATGCATCTTCACCAAATTTTGCCAAACACGCGCTCCTCGGCCACAGCCGATGAGCGGATCACGTCTCCATCGAATTTAGCCAAATGCGCACTCCTCGACCATGGTCGAGGATCGGAATGTATCTCCATCAAATTTCACCAACATGTGCTCCTCGACCATGGCTGAGGATCAGAATGCGTCTCCAAATTTCGCCAAACGTGCACTCCCCATCCACGGCCGAGGATCGAAATGCGTCTCTATCAAATCTCACCAAATGCGTACTCTTCGACCACGATCGAGGATCGGAATGCATCTCCATTAAATTTTGCCAACGCACGCTCCTCGACCACGGTCGATGAGCGGAACGCATCTCTATCGGAGGGTGCCAACGCGCATTCCTCGGCCATGGTCGAGGAACGGAACAAATAAAGTTCATGGACACACTCCTCGGCTATGGCCGAGGATTGCAACATGCCGGCATGAATCCCCCGTCACCTCTCAGTCACACCATCTAAGGTCTACGCTGACGAAGAACGTACGAACTCAACAAAAGGGAAAGAAGCATTGTATTAAAGTCCAATGTTTACAAGTGATGGTCGGCCCATACAAAAATGCCTTGATAAAGATCAGAGGCAAACAAAAAAGGCCGACCTAAGAAGAAGAAAGAAAAAGGGAGATCGACATGTCCGATCAAAATGATACATTAAGCTCCGTCTGGAGCTCTAGATTCATCGACCACCGCTTGATCGAGAAGGTCGATAACAGCTAGGGATGGTACCAACGCTGCATCCTCAACAGCCAGGTCATCGTGCATGGGGTTGAAGATATCTTCTATCTGAATCTTCTGACCCTCAGCTCCCTCGACCTCCTTATCATCCGATTCCAAGAGGTCCAAGTTTAGATCGGGAAAGATCCTCCGGATCTTCTCTTTCAGATCTATGCCCCCTTGCAGGTAAGAGAGCGATGCAAGATCCATCTTGATGTTGTAGAATTCCTCCGAGGCACGGAAGGCCTGGACCGCCTCTATCCTAACGGCCTTTGCTCGTGCCTTCCCAGCCTCCATCTCTCCCAGCACCCGAGCTTCAGCCTTGGTCAGCTCGGACTCCAGCAGCTTCACCCTCTCTCTGAGGGACCTAGTCTCATCCTCGGTCTTTAGCCGAGATAACTAAGCATCATTCGCTCGTTGGTTGGCATGGGCGGCTTTCTCCTTGGCTTCCTCAGATAGGCGCCAAACCTCTCTAATAACCTCGGAGAAATGGTCCACATGATGGACGAGCTAAAAAAAAGGGGTGGGAGGGGGGGAGAGAGAGCTGAGTCGAGGAGCGAGCGCAAGAGCTGAAATGAAGGTCAGTAAAAAGCCAACACATACCCGAAGGAAAGAATCATAGGAGTCCTAGATGCGGAAGGCACCCTCGGCCTCCTCGAAGGCCTGAACATCGGTTGGTAAAAGGATCGACTTCAGCAAGGAACGGGCAACATGGTAATCGCCGATGCCCTTCCTTTTATCCTCGGTATCCAAGGAAACTTCTATCGGATAGACACTCCCCAGAATATCAGATCCACGGTCGGACATCCGAATGGAGATCTTTGGCCCACCCGAGCTTCTTTTGGAAGAGGATGCAGAAGGTCGGAGGACGGTCTCTCCTGAAGCCGCGGACCGAAGCGGCGTCACATCCTTCACCAATGCCTTCTCTTTCCTCGAGGAATTAACCGCCCTTGAGGAACATCCTATCGTGGGCTGCACCAGAATAGCCTCCGTCCGAGCGCGTTTGGGAGCCGCGGTCATGCTAGTTTTTCTCTTCTTCGCCATCCGACGAAGAGTTTCAAGGTCGGACGGGTTCATCGCTGAATAGGAGAACACAAGATTCAGTCAATGATGGTGACAAAGAGAGAAAAGACGACCCAAACAAAATCGCATAAGAATACTTACTCCTCGGATCATTTGAAATCAGTCTGACCTTAAATAAGTTCTCCTCGGTAAGAAATCTGAACAACAGAAGAGGAGCAAGACTAAAAATTTGACTCAAAACCTTCTCCTCGACTTCGGATAGTGATGGAGGTCTGATAGCCGATCTATGAGGCCGCCCCCATGATGTGCTAAAGCCCCATGGTTGTTCGACCGACACAAAAAAGAAGCATTCCTTCCAGTTATGCACTGAAGAAGGAGAGCCTCGAAAAAGACGGTATCCTCTCTAAGGAGAAGCGTACCACCATCCGACCTCCGTCGGTTGCTCCTTTAAAGTAAAGCAGGCTCGGAGAAGATGGGAGGTAGGCTCAATCCTGAGGAGGAGGTAGTGGATGAAGAAGCCTAAAATTGATCGTCGGAAGTTCGGCGTCAAACAACAAAAACTAATTCTATACAGATTTAGAAGCTCGATAATGAAGAAATGAAAAGGCAATCTAAGGCCGGTCTTTAGCGATTTCTCATAAATACCGACTCATCCAGACCGAGGAAGAGCTATGCGTTCCCCAGGACCGGCAGCCTCTAATCTGAAGTCACTAGGGATATGATACCTCATCCTGATGACTTCCAGATCCTCCGAGGTGAGGACAAAATCTATTCTGAAAGGACCATAGTCTGGAACTTCACGTTCCTCGGATTCGCCTGGAGAACCGACCATCCCGAAATCGTGGTCCTCACTAGAAGGGTTATCTGAGCTCCAAGAAGATCGGGACAAACTAGATTGACTCATGAGTACGAAGAAGACTGACCTAAAGGACGAGGAAGCCGAACAAGGGGAGTTAGGATGGGATCGACAATAGCTCGGCTGAGTCTGAGCTATTCTTTGTGCAAAGTACTAGAGTCCACCCTTTAAGCAACAATGACAGTCAAAAGAGTAATACAGATCCTATTTATAAGAGGCATGAATGGCTTCGATCTACTATCGTTTCATCCACCCCTTTTAGATCTTCATCAGGTGTCGAATACCCATTAGACGGGATGGGTAAAACTGGAGCAAAGCAATGGATGGTTAGATGTTGTGGCTGATGAGCTCCCCCAATCTTGTCATATTACCGACCTCTGACATAGCACAGCGGGCACGATTTGAAGATCGGCCTCGGCTTCAATAGGGTACTTATGTCGATCGCTCAGAGGTAGGTTGACCTCGTAAGTGGGGGGCAAACTTTTGTGGAGCGGAGCTAGTATGACCTCAGTCAATTTAGGATCGGCCGCCGATCTATCCTAATGGATCGTTTGAGCGGAGCCACGCGATATTTTGATCACGGTTAACTGCAGGTCATCTTAGGCCGACCTACAATTCTAGCCGACCTACTGAAGATCGCCTCCTGGCGAAATGAGGTAAGCCTTTATACCCCATCCTCATCGAACTCAGGTCGGCCGTCGAACTACGTGAAGAGGCTTATAGCTCGTCAACGATCGACCTACAATCGTCTCTACTGAAATCGCATCCTCTACGAATCGAAAAATTCGGATAAAAGAAGATTCTTTCACGATTCCATCGTCCAAAAAGGGAAGAAATCTTTCGAATCAATTCAGAATGATAAACTCGAAAAATTGTTAGAGTCCGAAATGGATACGGCTCTAACTCCTTCCCTATAAATAAAGGAGCTCCGGTATCTTTCAGGTACGTCATTCAATTCGACGCTTTTTTTCCTCATTGTTCTCCAATCTCTTAACTTGAACATCAGAGGGTCTTCATCGAAGAACACTCCGGTGGGGACTTTATTATAGGTGAATGGATGAAGCTCCAGCAAAGCTTGTCATCGGCCTTATATTCCTCAATGGTCGAGCTACTCCATCCGTGTTGATCAATTCTAAGTCAGAAGAATCAAGATCAACAAATCTCATAAGAATTTTTTTTTTTCAAAAAAAAATCAAGTACTCTCCTGTACGGAGTTTTTATCGTTTCCTCGCAGCCAAAAAAAAAAAAAAAAAAAAAAAAAAAAAAAAAAAAAAACTCATCCACTCTCCAACCTCCTCCTGCGTTCCGTGAGAAAATTGGATAAGAACGTAAAAATAATGCCTTTTTATTCTGATTTCACAACGAGGGCTTAACTTTCAGGAAAAATGGAAGATTTCAACCAAAATTGATGGCATGGAACGAATAAATACGGCATTCACGTGTGTTTGTCCGCTGCCACCACTGAAGGTTCCCGGCCTCATTTGTTCCTCTTGTACTTCCTCTCCCTGGGATGTTAATTTTCTTTCTTCTTATCATCCAAGATTGGTCTCTTTTCTCCAAGGTAACTTCTTTTCGTGCTTAGAATCCGAAAGATTTCCATTTTCATGTTACCTAATTGAATTCAGGATTTTCTTTTCAATTGTTATTGTGTAGACAACAATTCTTCCAGCCTATGATATGATATGGTTCAGAAAAATGGAAGTTTTTTTCATAGATAATTGAATAAAGGGATAGCTTATCAGATTTTAGGGTGGTCTTCTAGTCTTTTTATCCCTCCTTGTCCTTGATGGGTTTTTTGAGCGATTTCTGGGGTTTTAGAAGGAGTAAGTGAGAAAATCCACCTCTCCCAAGTCTTCTAGCAGAATCTGATCTCTTTCCCTCTCCTTCATTTCCTCTGCTTCTTTTTACTTGGTCTTCTTTCCCTTGGTATCGCATCGTCCTTTCCGTGTTATCCTAATCAAGTCTTTAGTTTAAGCACCTGAATTTGATTTTTTTTTTTTTAAGGTTCCAAAGCTGCCTCTTCCATATGCCCAGGTGAAATTCTGAGTTCAATCTCAGCCCACGTGGTGCAGTTTTGGAGTTCCATTCGGAGAAATTAAAACATTACACTTGATGTTTGATATTAGGTCCAACTGAATTCTTTGCATGTTAATTCTGAATCAGGAAATGGATATTCTTAGGTATTTGCAGTGTTGCTTTTGGTGAGTCTTGTTTTTATCAGAAGAGGTGGGAGGAATTGGGGAAGAAGGGGGATGAAAGATGTCGTCTAGGTCGAACAGAGCGACCTGTTCGCAGAGCAGCTCATCACGATCCAAGCACAGTGCTCGTGTGGTTGCTCAAACCTCCTTGGATGCAAAGCTCCATGCTGAGTTTGAGGACTCCGATCAGCCATTTGATTATTCTATGTCGATTGGTGCCGCCAATCGGTCGAGCGGCACTGAGAGCGGTGGCATCCCCTCCTCCACGGTCTCTGCTTACCTTCAACAGATGCAGCGGGGAAAGTTCATCCAGCCCTTTGGCTGCTTGCTCGCTATTGATGACCGGACGTTCACCATCATTGCATATAGTGAAAATGCCCCTGAGATGCTGGACCTGACACCTCATGCTGTCCCCAGCATCGAGCAGCGGGAAGCCTTAACGATTGGTACGGATGTCCGAACTCTCTTTCGATCTCCGAGCTCTGTTGCCTTGCAAAAGGCTGCGAGCTTTGGAGAGGTTAATCTCCTTAATCCAATACTAGTACATTGCAGAAGCTCAGGGAAGCCTTTTTATGCAATAATGCACCGAATTGATGTGGGATTAGTGATAGACTTGGAGCCTGTGAACCCTGCTGATGTGCCAGTGACTGCAGCTGGAGCACTTAAATCCTACAAACTAGCAGCAAAAGCCATTTCAAGATTGCAATCTTTGCCCAGTGGGAATATTTCTCTCTTATGCGATGTCTTGGTTCGAGAAGTAAGTGAGCTGACAGGCTATGATAGGGTGATGGCTTATAAATTCCATGAAGATGAGCATGGGGAAGTTATAGCTGAGTGTAGGAGATCAGATTTGGAGCCTTACCTTGGATTGCATTACCCTGCTACTGATATTCCACAGGCTTCGAGGTTTCTGTTTATGAAGAATAAAGTTAGGATGATATGTGATTGTTCTGCACCACCAGTAAAAGTAATCCAGGATAAGAAATTGGCTCAGCCTCTCACCTTGTGTGGGTCTACATTAAGAGCTCCTCACGGATGTCATGCTCAGTACATGGCTAATATGGGTTCGATTGCTTCTCTCGTAATGTCAGTCACAATCAATGATGATGATGATGAAACAGGCAGTGAACAGCAGCAGAAGGGGAGGAAGCTCTGGGGATTGGTGGTTTGCCATCACACTAGCCCAAGGTTTGTTCCTTTTCCACTCAGATATGCCTCTGAATTTTTGTTGCAAGTATTTGGCATACAGCTTAACAAAGAGGTAGAGTTAGCAGCTCAAGCAAGGGAGAAACATATCCTTCGAATGCAAACTCTTCTATGTGATATGCTTCTCCGAGATGCTCCTATTGGAATTTTTACACAGTCACCGAATGTTATGGATCTTGTTAAATGTGATGGAGCGGCTCTCTGTTACCGGAACCAGTTTTGGTTGTTGGGAACAACACCTACTGAAGCACAGATAAGGGATCTTGTTGCATGGCTTCAAGAGTACCATGATGGCTCTACAGGCTTAAGCACTGACAGCTTAACAGAAGCAGGTTATCCAGGTGCTGTTGAGCTAGGAGATGCAGTATGTGGCATGGCTGCAATTAAAATTACTTCCAAGGATTTTATCTTTTGGTTCCGGTCACACACAGCAAAAGAGATCAAGTGGGGTGGTGCCAAAAATGAACCTGACAATAGAGATGGAGGAGGACAGAAAATGCATCCAAGATCTTCATTCAAGGCCTTCTTGGAGGTGGTAAAGCGAAGAAGTCTTCCTTGGGAAGATATTGAAATGGACGCAATCCACTCCTTGCAGCTCATATTGCGTGGATCGCTGCAAGATGAGATTGTGAATGATGACTCCAAGACCATAGTAAATGCACCATTAGATGATTCAAAGAAGATACCAGGTGTGGATGAACTGCGTATGGTTACAAATGAAATGGTTCGTCTTATTGAAACAGCAACAGTGCCAATTTTTGCTGTTGATGCCTCAGGGAACATAAATGGCTGGAATACTAAGGCAGCAGAATTGACGGGATTGTCTGTGAATGAAGCTATTGGTATGCCTCTAATTAATGTTGTGGAGGATGATTCAGTTGAACTGGCAAAAAATGTGTTATGCTTGGCTTTGCAAGGTGACAAGTTTTCTTTATTTTGCTTCCATGTCTTTAACTTTTCATTTAGAAGAGCTTCCGTATCATTTTAAGTTATATTGTTGCCTCTCTGTCTGTAATTATTTTCCAAGCTTGTAGAGATTGCACTTGCATCTTGCCTTATATGCTGTTTGTTTCATTTTAATGACAGGAAAAGAGGAGCAAAATATAGAAATCAAGCTTAAAACATTTAGATATCAAGAAAGCACTGGGCCTATAATCTTGGTGGTTAATGCATGCTGTAGCCATGACATGAAGGACAATATTGTGGGAGTCTGCTTTGTTGCACAAGACATGACAGGGCACAAAATGGTAATGGATAAATATACTCGCATTCAAGGTGATTACATTGCAATAGTGAGAAATCCGAGTGAACTCGTCCCTCCAATTTTTATAATCGATGAGTATGGTTGCTGTTTTGAATGGAATTCAGCAATGCAGAAGTTATCTGGTTTAAGGAGGGAGGTTGTAATCAATAAGATGCTTGTTGGGGAGGTGTTCAGCCTCCACAGTTTTGGCTGTAGGGTCAAAGATCATGATACATTAACCAAGCTCAGGATAATGCTGAATGGTGTGATTGCAGGCCAAGATGCAGAGAAATTATTATTTGGGTTCTTTGACATCAATGGCAAGTATGTTGAAGCATTACTTTTGGCCAATAAGAGGACAAATTCAGAAGGTAGAATCATAGGTGTCTTATGCTTTCTGCATGTGGCTAGCCCAGAACTCCAACATGCTCTGCAGGTACAAAAAATGTCTGAGCAGGCTGCAATGAACAGTCTAAAGGAATTAGCTTACCTTCGCCAAGAAATAAGGAACCCTTTCAATGGGATTGTATTTACTCGCAATCTGATAAAGGCTACTAATTTAAGTGAGGAGCAGAAGCAACTTCTTAGGACAGGTGCCCTTTGTCAAGAGCAGATGACAAGGATCTTGGATGACATGGATTTAGAAAGCATTGAGCAATGGTATGCCTCTTCCACTTTTAGTTCATTTTATGGCATTGGTATGAAGCATTTAGTCATATGGTTGGTTGTTTTTCACATTCTACAAACTTATTCTGATTCTGAAATTTTATGGATGGACTCTTAAGGAAGCTATGACCCAAAAAAGGCAAAACTGCTAAACATTCTAATTTCCTGTTGTTTATTCACAGTGTAATGGTTGTTTGGGAAGGAAAAACAAAGGCTTATAAGTACGAGAATAGACAACTGTGCTCAGCATAAAGCAAATTTGAACTCATAAACTGCCAGCATCTTTCCCTCCATCCTTGTCATAATGTCATGATCGGCTACCTTTACTCCTCAATGTTCTTTCAACTGTGCTCAACCATTTCTTTTCCCCTCATTGCGCACTACAGCTTCTGCCGACCAGCTAACTATGATAACTGTAATGCAATGGTTAACTTGCTTTTGTTATTTTGCAATGTTTAATTGCCTAGCTGCTTAGGAGGGAACAAGAGGGAATGACTAAGTAGTAGACAGGAAGTACATACATAAGCACGCTTAGCTCCAAGCAAATTTGAATTCTCAAGCTTCCGTGGGCTCGATACCAGGGCAAGCAATCTGTGATTCTATGAGCTGATCCTTCTCCTAGATATAACAGTTGTTTTGTTTCATTATGCCTACATTTTCATACTGCTGACCATTAAGCCCATCAATCAAGCAAGATAATTTCTTCATTGAAATTATTATTGCTTCTTGTTTTTATCTATCTTCCAGAAGATATTAGTGTTCATATTATAAACCCTTTGGAGATCTTGATCCAATGTGCATGCAATAGATAAATAATCTGTATTATCTAAGTAAAAACATTAGAGGTAGATAGTATTTTGCATAGATGTAGGCATCGATGTATTATGCCCTACAAGCTAATCGAAATTTGTATTTTGATGGATTTTTCTTTTAATCTTGCAGACTCATGTAATTGACATTTTATGAATAAATAAAAGATATTTTTGTTTTATTGTATGCTGCATTTTATATTTTATTAAAATTATGATAAACTCCATAGATTAGGGCAATGGTTTTAAGGTTATGATGAGATCATACCAGTGTGACCTAAAATCCTAATCTAGAATATTCCCAGTCGATGGATCATTGAGTCGGGGATTAATGTTTCTGGTAAGACTAGCACATCCTATGTATGCTCGAGGGAGAGGGTGATTGATCTCACAATCACTTATGTAGAGACACTAATGCAAGGATGTGGGTGCTCATTAGAGAACGAGTTGACTGAATTGATCCGACTTGAGAACATCTTATGGAGTCTTACTTGCATGTCAAAAGATGGTTCTCTGAGTGGGAGTAATACAAATGATCCTTAGACTTGAGACTACTATGGAATCTTGTGCATATGAATTCATGTTTTGGTTCATACTCATTCATGACTTAGTCATGTATGGGATGTTCTGGATATGATAAATTGTGTATGGAGGTTGTGAGTAGGTCAACATGGAATCTATCACCCCTGGTAAGAGGAGACCGCATCATACTTTAATTATATGATGATTCACGAAGTCTTTGATCAAGCAAGAATGAAAATTAGAAAGAGTTTTTAATATTTCATTAATTGAATTATCATTATAAGAATGATAGAGACATGAATATGATATTGGATTTGATATTGTTGGTGCATAAATCTGTAAGGACATCGAAGGTAGTTGGAGTTGGAAAGGTGAGGCCACCGACGGGACCTGCAAAACAAAGTCCAAATCGGAGGTGGGTGGCTCCTGCAAGATCCTCCGACGCTCAAGTCAGTTTTTCGATCAATTGAAATGGAGTGCTCAGGATACAAAGAAGCAGAGTAACGAGAAGTGAAAGAGAGCTTGGAGAAAAACATATCTGGGGGATCCGTTTTATAGACGGAGCGTGTAACAAATTGATGGTGATAGCCGTAACCGTCTGGTAGTTGGCTGTTCAGGCCATATGGATTTTGTTATGGAGGATGGATTGTTGTTTATCGCGACTCACAAGCGGTGGAGATCCATTCGTTGGAGTTCGGATGTAAGTTGGAGACTTTAGTATACATGGTGGACTTATAACCAGTCGAGGTCCGTTGGGGCAATGCCTAGTGACTTTAAGGAGTTTGGAAGCCTCAGGAGGGTCATGTGCTGGCAAATACCTTTCAGATTGAGATCCGAAGTACTGTACTAAATCCATCGCGGAACAGTCATCATAAATCAGTGGTTTGACGAGGTCCTTTTGGATGGTTCTAGCTGATAAGCGTAATATGGACTAAGTAGGTCTATGGCTGGCTAGAAGAAGCTCGTCCTGAAAGATATTTGAATAGAAGGAAGCACGACGGTAAGGAGTGCATCCGAAGGAAGTCCGACTGGAAGGAGTTTGTCTAGAAGAGGTGCTACTGGGAGGAGTGTGGCTGGAAGGAGCGTTATTGGGAGGAGCGCGATTCGGTGGAGTTTATCCGGAAGGGGCGCTACTGGGAGGAGTGTGGTTGGAAGGAGCGCTGCTGGCGGGTGATTGAAAGGAGTCCGTTTGGAAGGAGTTCGTCTGGAAGGGGTGCCACTGGGAGGAGCGCGACTGGAAATAATGCTGCTGGGAGGAGTGCGACTGGGAGGAGTTTGTCCGGAAGGGGCGCTGTTGGGAGGAGTGCGGCTGGAAGGAGCGCTGCTGATGGAGTTCGTCGTCTGTAGTATGGGACTTCATCTGTCTTCGAGATTCAACACCGATCAAGGTTGGAAGAACTAGGCTTTGGTCCTACCATTCATTGATTAGCAAAATAATAATTCTCCTTTACGGTCCTAGATTGTCTGGCCGGACTCCAATATGCTTTCAGCAAGTTCCGCAATATGGACTTTATTAGTGAGAAGATTGGCAAATTCTCACAGAGTGGAGGTCGGCGGCCAAGGACTTCGGTGGGGGTTATTATACCTACAATACTTGTCCCCTTACTACTGAATTCGGATTCCGAATGAAGGCAGTACGAAAATCACAATAGCCGAAGTCCTCTGCCCACTTCCCGCCTATCAAGAAACGAAATGTTTTGGCTTTTTCTGAGTTGGCGTCGAAGCTTCTTTAACATGAGGTGACCCAAAAAAATAGATTTTTGAAACTTCCATCGAAGTGCCGTCCAATGTACGATGCAATTAAGGTTCTGTCAGCCACCTACCTTCCATCATGATGAGTGGGACACGCGTCGAATGGAGATCGAGTGGAGCGGATCTACGATCATAACTACCTTGGGCTCCGCTCTATTATTTAAACTCTTCCCGTTCTGACTCACTTCCGCTGGCATCTTCTTCCTCTTGTTCCCTGCTTCTTCGTCCCCTCCGATCACTCTGTGCGATCGCCGTCTTTCTTGACCGCTTCTCGATCTTTCGATCGTCTTCTCGTGCTCTGCAATCCTGTTTAGGTTAGTTCCTCAATCCTTTCTTCTTTGCCTCTTTGCTTTTTAATCATTGTTTTGAGGGTCTTCGGTTTCTCAGGTCGGTTTCGCTCCTTTCCCTTTCTAAACTTCGCTGTCTTTTTTTCTTGGTTTTTTTGTTGTTTTTTTCAAATTTGGTTTGATCTGTATGTCCACTGAGGAATCTTGGTTGACTTGTTCCGAAAGTTCAACTCATCTGAGCTTGATGGATCCAACCCATAGGGAAGCTGAGGTCGTAGAAGTATCCCGTCCCCTTTTTGCTATTGATACCATTTCTTGTTCACTTCGTCTTGCAGATCTTTCCTTGGTATGAATTCAGTATGGGATTTCCTCGGAATACGAGCTTGAACTTTCCGGACCAAGCGGTCGAGCTTGTTCTCCACCCCTGGGTTGTTTTTGCTTATATATTGAGGCTCTCCGTGCTGGACTTCGACTTCCAATCCCTCCTTTCGTTATAGCTCTCTTTAGGTTCTTGAATATCTCCCTCGCCTCCATGGTGCCGAAGTCGTTTAGGTTTGTCATAGGATTCTTATCTTTATGCATCATGACCGAGGTCCGACCAACCATTTCTCTGTTCCGTAATTACTTCACTTTCAAATGTCACTCCACCGCCAAAAATTGGTGGTATCTGTCCCCTCAGTTTGGCAAGAAGGGGTTACTCAAGGGTGCCCCTTCTTCCATTCATAACTAAAAGGGAAAGTTCTTCTATGTTTCCTATCCATCCTTAGACTTAGGGCTTCCTTCCTAAGGATATCTAAGAAATTCGGTCCGTCGAGCTCCGGGATTAGAGAGAGAGGACCAAGAATCGGTTAGCAAAATTAGAAATTACCGGGCTCCCGCTCCATCCGAGCTAATCAAGGATCAGACTTTATTCAACTTTGGTTTAAGTCCTCTCAATCCGACAGGTATATTCTTGAGTTTCATAAGTTTCTTTCTCGTCCCACCTTCTAATTATGAATTTTTTCTTATTGTAGAAATGGATGTGGACGAGCTTCAACATCTCTTAAAAGGACTCTGAGCTCACAAATGGAAGGGCGCCATGGCCGGTGAGCCTTCCAAAAGGGTAAAGGTCGACGCCTCAAGCTTTGCCATGCCCGCTGTTGTTGCTGCTGATCCCATTGTTACTATCGTAGCCACCGAGGTTGTAGCACCTCTGACCTCCACGAACCCTCCGGCCGAAGTCCCCACTTCGGAGCCCCCCACTGAGAGGGTGATAGAAGTGGAATAAAAGGAGAAATTGGCCACCGCGAAGGTCCGATGCAAGCTGCTGTTAGGGGATCCAACGATTCCGACGAGGATCTAGGGGAGAACCCCTTCAATAATAAAGACATCATCAAGAAGCTGGTTGATGAGTGTACCCTACCCGAGGTCATAGACAGGATTGTTGAAGCCGACCCTGAGTAGCGCACCTAGGATTCTCTGGGGTCCTTTCTTGAGGTAGTCAACCCGTCTCTCCTTCCTTTCATTCTTTCGTTAGCTTATCCATTACCTCTTTGTTAACACCAGGCACTTGGTCATTTTCACAGATTGGACACCAATTGTTCGCCAATATCAAGGCGATGAACCGTATGAAATCGGAGTCTGTGAAAACTGAAGAAGATCGTCAAGCCGAAGTCGCACGCCTTCTTGAAGAGAAAGTTGAAGTCGATCGCCTGCTCAAAGAGAGGTCGGTTGAGGTTGAAGGGCTCTGGCAAGTTGTACGGGATGCTGAACAAGCTTCAGCGAGGGCGGAGGAAGAACTAGCCTCCGAGGTTGAGAAGAGGAAGATGAAAACCGAAATGGCGGAGGAGTAGCGAACTTTGGACCGGATTGTGGAGGCTAGGGTCCAGGCTATGGAGGAGTTCAAGGCTTCCTCAGAAATGAAGGGCATAAAGGTGGAGTTCGCCCAGCTGTCTTTTATCAAGGGATACGAGCTTTGTCAAAAGAACGTGGCCGATAAATTCCCTGAGCTCGATCTTGGTTTTCTTGGCAAAGGAGCTTCTGATGATGAGACGAGCCTTCCACTGCTGCCGTCGATCTACCACTAGCTAAGCCTTCATATGCTGCTGTCGATCTCCTGCTACCAGTTGAGCCCTCATTTGTTGCTGCCGAGGAATCGACTGCACCAAATTCCTCTGCTATCCCATCAGAGGTCTGAGGCCTCTTATTTTTGTACTTTCTTTTTTTTATTTTTCTTCTCCTTTGAGAAATATTTTAATTAATGAAAGCAAGTTTGCTTTAAGTTTGCGTCGTGGTATGCTTGTTTTTTAGAATCCCTCTAGTGAAGATAATCATGCTTTGTCTCCCCCTACCGATGCCACACTGTTGCCTTAAGGCCTTCCTCTAAAATCTGTTATTAAGAACCTAAAGAGAGAGGTTCATCAAACTAAGACGAAACTGAAGAAGGTAGAGGACGAGCTTCAGAAATTGAAGAAGCATTATTCGGAAGCTATAGTTGAAGTCACCTGCCTTCGACACGTCCATAAAAAGGATGCCATGGATTATATCAATAAGAAGCGCCATCTGTCAGAGAAATTGGAATGGATAAAGAAGCTCGGCAACGACAAGGCATGGACCCTGACAGCCAAGGCAAGCTCTCTGGAAGTCGAGCTGAAGGCCGCGCAAGAAAGAATTCGAGTACTTGAAGGAAGTTCGGCATGATCTACCAATCAGGAAGAATATGGCTGGGATTGGACAAAGTTCTCCGAACCCCAAAGCCAATTACAGGCAGTTGAGTGTTAGATATATGTGTCCTAGAAGCCAGAATTGGCTGACACTTGTAATATACTTCTAAGGGCAAAATTGTAATTTTGATTAATATCAATAAAATGGGTTATTTTCTATCACATATGTGTATTTAGTGTCTGTGATACATCCTTTGAGTTAATGGTAATGATAATTCATATTTTCAAGAGTTGAAAATTTAAGACATGAATAATCATTGTTAACTCATAAAATGCTCCCGACCATAGGATCATCATGAGGATGGTGATTAATCCGGAAGGTTGGTGTACAATCGCTTCTCTTTAATAGATGAGTTTTAAGTCTACGGTGTGGAGACACCGGAGCGAGAGTACAGGTACTCGTTAGAGAACGAGGGCACTGAGCGTGACCACCTCGAGTAGTCATTAGGGAGTCTACCTTCTCGTCAATGACTGACTCGATGCTGCAGTAGTGTGTCTGGTTTTTTGACCTGAGGTGCATCGGCAGTTCACCTTGAGGGTGTTATAGTTTGACTACACTATTACTCGGTCTCCTAGCCATATGGAACCCTGAGGTGTATGTTGGCTATAGCATGTTCATTGTAGGAACTGGATGGCATCAAGATGGAATCTATCTACCTCGGTGGTAGAGGAGCAGCCCTATGATAATCATGAGAATCAAGTCCAGAAGTCCATGGCCATGGCAGAGTGAAATAATAGAAAGAGTTTCTATTTAGATTTTCACATCGGACTCGAATCGAATGATTATATCATATGACAGAGACTAGGGTTTGACGAGTTTACCTTAACCCTAATCTGATCGGGGCTCAAGATAGAAGGACTTAATCACACAGGTAGCTGCACCAAGAGGTTCACATTCAGCTCTGATGGGTTGCCACCATATACTGCTAGGTGTCACTGGTGGATTTTGGGAGCAATTAGAATGATTTAGATGATCGATCATTCTAGCTATTCGAATCAGAAGAGTTCTGATCCATCGAAAGGAGTTTCGATGATGTCGATGATAGAGATCATGACATATCCCATTACCATACAGAACTGAACCTAACTGGATCACACAAACAAGGGTTTGAATCTGGTGATCATCAATTGGACTGATCTAGTTCAATTGATCTGAATGAGATTCAATTAGGTTCAAGGAAATCGTGCTAGCACTCGATTGAACCTAACGTTCTTCTTTTGCTATCATAAATAAGTTGTCCTGCCTGAGCCAAAGGAGTTTGTGCTCAATCAGAGGCCTTCATATGGTCTGACTGAAGGTTGTCTAAGTCAGAAAAGGTTGTCTTATTTTGCAAGACATTACCTGCTATTTTTGGTCACCTGCCATTTCTTGTTCTTTGACTTTGGTCAAAAGTCTACCTTTGACTGGTCAAATGTTGACCATTGACACTTTGACTTGTTGACCACATGTCACGCACCTATTGGAGAGCTGGTGGGGGCCTTGTCCCCCTGCCAGAACCTGGCAAGGAGGAGGGCGCACGCCACCCTAGGTGTGTGCCCAAGTTGGAGGCGCCTAGGAGTCCTTGTTGGACAAGGACTCCATCTCCTTTTTGGATTCCAATTAGAGTTCTCCAAGAACCAACTTTGACTGGTCTTAGGCGCCCTCTAAGGAGGAATCCAGGGGACTCTATTTCCACCAATCAGATTTAGATCTGATTTTACAAAGGGTTGTGATTGGTTGGGAAGAAGAGAAGTTGGATCACAGATAGTCTATAAATAAGACCCTGCGCCCAACCCAGATTGTGATTGGAAGTGATTGAAAGGAATCACAATTCCCACGCCCCAAGGCTGCCTCTCCCTTCTTCCTCCACGCCAAACCATCTTCTCCCTCTCCTCTCCACGTTCAAAAGGAGTTTTTGATTTTTGGTTGGTGCAATCCAGATCAAAGAAAGGCGACTGAAAGCTAGAAGGCTGCGCTGCTGCAAAGGACGACTGCTGATCTTCAAAAGGAGTTTTGAAATCCTCCAGATCAGATCCAGATCTGATTTCTGGAGACGTGATAGAGAAGAAGAGGATCTCCAGATCCAGTCCAAGTGGATACCGGTAGAGGCCAGGCACTTGCGTGACTAGATCCAGAATCTTTCGCTGCATACAGGATCATCAACGGGTAATAGGATTACCCATATCAAGGTAAGTTAAATCTGATTTAATTTATCTGATTTTATTTTGATTTCCAAAATAATAATAATCAGATCTGAAACATCTTAGATCTGATCTAGATCAAAGAGAAAAAAAATTTGAAATATATCTCTTGATCTGATCAGATCTGAACGAACCTGTTTCGGAAAATCAGGATTTTTCTTCATTGAGGACTCATAATAAATACAGATGCAATTGGTGTGGCCAAGTTGCTAACCTCAAAGGAAAGCTTCGAAGAGCTAATGATGAAATCGCTCGACTTCGGCGACAATTGTCCGAAGGGCTCGAGCTAGCTCGAGTAGGGACTCGGTGGAGGTCCTGTCCTTATGGAGCTCTTTAGAGAGCTTGTCTACTTTGTATGGGAATAGCCAAATGGAGCTGCGGGAGTTAAAGGTGCAGATGGTCTATCAACAAGATGCTGTGAAGGATGTAGAGGCCGAGTCGGCTGTATTAAGAAAGAAGCTGAGGAAAGTTGAAGATGACTCCCGGAGGCATAAAAAGTTGAGTGAAAGTCTGGCAGCTCGGCGGGAGCTTGAAGAGAAGATTAAGGACTTGAAGTTATCCCTGGTATTGGTCGGCACTGGCAGTCCGAAGTCTGACTCCGTGTAGGACTTCGGCATCTTTTCCTCTTCTTCTTCTCTTTATTTTTTTTAACTGGTCCTGCGAACCTTTCCATGTTCCAAACTTTTATTTCAATAAAATACTACTTTTCGATTGTCTCATCTCAGACGTATGCGTTCGTAGTTTTTTCACTCTCTTCTCTTTTTTTCTTTTTGTTCGCGATGGTGAAGTTATCCTTCGATAATGGTTGTAGTTTGCCGCGATATATGTACCCTTTAATTATAGACGACGGCCTTTGGGTAAGTTTTTTTCGGCTTTGTATAATTGGGTCCCTGCATCTTTTGTGTCTGGACGAGGTTCTTTTTCTGATGGAGTTATTGGAGCGCAAAAGGACCATTGAAAGAGCCTCTTCCCGTGTCTTCCTATCAGGATGAGGTCCCTCTCCTATTTCTGATAGGATTTGTCTTTATCTTTGTTAGAGCGAGGTCCTCCTCCTGTCCCTAATAAGGTCATTGGGGCATAAAAGGGGCTATTGAAAGGGCCTCTCCCTGTGTCCCTCTGTCAAGATGAGGTCCTTCTGTTTCTGACAGGGTTGGCCTTTGTCATTGTTAGGGCGAGGTCCTCCTCCTGTCCCTAACAAAGTTATTGGAGCACAAAAAGGGCCGTTGAAAGGGTCTTTCCCCGTGTTCCCCTATTAGCACGAGGTCCTCTTGTTTCTGACAGGATTGGCTTTTGTTTTTGTTAGGATGAGGTCCTCCTATCCTTAACAAAGTTATTGGGACGCAAAAGGGCCGTTGAAAGGACCTTTCCCCATGTCTTCCTGTTAGGACGAGGTCCTCCTGTTCCTGATAAGGTTGGCCTTTGTCTTTGTTAGAATGAGGTCCTCCTCTTGTCTCTAACAAAGTTATTGGGGCACAAAAAGGGTCATTGAAAGGGCCTCTCCCCGTGTCCCCTGATCAAGATGAGGTCCTACTCCTGTTCCTGACCGGATTGGCCTTTGTTTTTGTTAGGGCGAGGTCCTCCTCCTGTCCCTAACAAAGTTATTGGAGCGCAAAAGGGCCGTTGAAAGGGCCTCTCCTCGTTACTTTCTGTTTAAGAACTGGAGGCCTTCTACTTCGTTTAAGAACGAAGTTTGGTTAGATTGTTTTCAGCCATCATATAGTTTCGCACTAAAGAACAAAGATATTGAAATAAGGAAGTTTTATTAAGGCAGGATTATCGATAATACATTCGCAAGTTCTCCAAGTTCCAAGGTTGTGGGAGCGCCGATCCTTCGAGCTCCCTTAGATAATATATTCCCGATCGAACGATCTCCATGACCTCATAAGGGCCTTCCTAGTTTTGGCAAGCTTTCCTTGAATTTGAGGTTGCGAAACATCTGCTTGTCGAAGCACCAGATCTCTTACTCTGAATGTCCTACTTCTGACCTTGGAGTTGTAGTAGCGGGCTACCCTTTGCTTGTAAGCTGCCATTCGGATTTGAGCCTTCTCTTGCTTTTCTTCCAATAGATCGAGATTTGCTCTGAGATCTTGCGAGTTGTTTTGTTCATTAAAGGTTTCAACCTGTGCTGAAGAAAGTTGAAGTTCGATCGAGATGACCGCCTCCATCCCGAAGGCTAATTCAAAGGGAGTTTCTCCAGTAGGTGGTCTTTGGATAGTCCGGTTAGCTCGGAGCTCATGATAGAGTTTATTCACCTATGTTCTTTTTGCCTTTTTAAGCCTTGCTTTTATCTCTTGAAGCAAAGTTCCATTAGTTACCTTGGCCTCATCGTTCGCTTGTAGATGAGCTACTAATGTAAAGTGATGGGAGATGTTCAGGTCTTCACAAAACTTAGCAAACTTCGCTCCTGCAAACTGGCGTCCATTATCAATGATTAATGTTCGAGGTAGGCTAAACCTGCAAATAATTGACTTTCAGACGAAGTCCTATACTTTGGCTTCAGTAATTTTTGCTAGAGGTTCGGCTTCAACCCACTTGGTGAAATAATCTACTGCCACTAGCAGGAACTTTCGTTGTCCAGGCGCTATAGGAAAAGACCTAAGTATGTCCATCCCCTATTGTGTAAATGACCAAGGAGCACTGGTAAGTATAATAAATTCATCAATAAAAGTATTAATTTATCAATTAATTTATATTAATTTTTAATAATTAATAATTAATTTATATATAATTTTTGAAAAATTCATATTTTTATTAATTAAAAAATTAATTAAAAAAATAATAAAAAATAATAAAAATTAAAAAATAAAATTTTATTATTAATAGAAAGAGCTCATTTTTCTGATCACAACGAAATAAATTTCAAGTAAAACGGAGTTAAAATGGAAAAGATATGAATTTTGAAAGATATAAAATAAATAAAAATTAAATAAAAAAAAGAAAACGGCTCTGTCGGCTCCATAAGCCGAGCCACCAAGCCAAGCCAAGCCATCAAGCCGACTCAGCCGTTGAAGCCATCAGTCGGTCCACGATCTAGGCGTGGACCGCCAGCTCAGCAAATTCCGGCGAATCAGAGATTGCCACGTGGTGGACCTAGACCCCTTAAGGGTCTATAGAAATTTATCGCGGCTTACAAGGGTAATTTAGTCTTTTCGTCCGATAATAGCGGCGCTGATTGGTTGCGGTGTGCGGTGCGGCCGGTTCATGCGGTCCATGGGAACAGTTATTGCGCGATCGGACGGATGTGGTTGTTTGCAGTCAGGATCGGACGGCTGTGGTTGCTTCCGAATTTTATTCAGATACAAACATCACGCGGATCACCATCGGACGGCAGCGCTCGATCCAGGCGATGATCCGATGGTCCAGAACGCTGCCGGCGGTGATCAAGACTCCCGAAGCGCGATTTGCGGCCAGATTTCCTCGATCAAGCGCGATCCAACGGCCAGAATTTAATCCGACCCGATCTGAGCTTATCTGCATCCGATTTTGATGATTTTTGGACCGTTGGATTCCTATTGAACGGCTGGATTTTATCAGATTTACCAGAGTCATATCAGAGCTGTTTTGATTCAAATTTTATCCGAATTTCTTTGTATTTTTACGATTACAAAGGCTATTAGTCCCATATTGCCTTTAGAAAAAAATATCCAGCCCTCCTAGCTCTATAAAAAGGACCCCAGGCCATCAAAAATTGATATCTTTGATCAAGGTGAAGCTTTGGTACAGGGCGAAGCCAAGCTATGGGTTAAAGGCTGCTTCGAAGCAATGGGTGCCGAGAAGAAGAGCCGAGCTTCTACACCATCTTTCTGCCAATGTCGATCCAAGATCAGAGATCAGGCTATTTTATTTTTTTTTATATTCTATGTATTTAAATTCTAAAATTTTAATTTTTGCATTTTAATTTCTTACTTTTAATTTTTATTGTAATTTAATTTTTGCATTTTAATTATTACTTTTTATTTTATTGCAAGTAGATGCTAAGATCTAACTAATAGATCTTAGTACCAAATTTAAATTTCTGCACCTTTTAATTTTTGCTTTTAATTTTCCGACTTCACTTTTGATTCTGAAAACTCAAATCCTTTTCTTCTTTTCTTTTCAAAAATCAAAGATTTCAAATCTAAAATACTACCTTCCCTGTGGATTCGATCCGACTCACTACTATCTATACATTTTAAATGATTTTAAGAAGTCGGATTAAACTGATAAACACGGTGTCTTAACGACAACATCGCGTCCCTATCGTGTTTTTGGCGCCGTTGCCGGGGAAGGAATAGATGCTATTTTTTTCTTTGATTTCTTTGATTTTTTTTATAAATTAATTATATTTTTTAATATTGCTTACTAATTTTTTTTTATTTATTTTGTAGAAAAAAAAAGTGAAAATGAAGAAAGCATCAAATTTTGGTGAGATCAACTCCTAACCCTAGGTCAACAATCTTCTAATTATCAGGAGAGTTATTCAATCTGTGCTAGTCCAACCCATCATGTAAGTGAATATCCTATGACTGCACAGTTTCCACATTTTATCCAAGAACAAGTTCAAGCTACTCAAGGATACTCCAAATTGATTAATGACCCATTTTCAAATTCATATAATTCAGATTGGAGTAACTTTAATTTTTCTTGGACAACCCAACAGACTCAGGCTCAGACCCAAATTTCACTTGAGCAAAATTATCAAAATTATGCCTATAATAATGGTCAGCCTAGTCAGTTTATTCAGCCATCATATTATAATCAGCCTTCATACCCACCTCCTCAACAGACCAATCTAGCTGATGATAGATTTAACCAACTTTAACAATTAATTCTAACTCAACAGCAATCTATCGCCAGACTAGAAGCTCAAATAGGACATTAGTTGAGTCTAACATGAGGAGAGAACTAGATCAACTACCTAACCTACCAATTTTAAATAACCCACCTAATGACCACCAACCACCTGGATTAAATTATCAATCTAATGTTTTATCTAAGAATCTCCAATTTGAGAATACCAAAGTAATTCCTGAACTTAAAAGCTATAGGATTCTTATGGACCCATACCAAGACCAGGTGAGAGAGGCTAGTACTGATGCTAGCCAAAATGAAAATTTAGAGGAAATGGTTAGTACTGAGACTAACCACATAGAAGAACCCAAGCTAGGAATTAGTACTGATGCTAGTTCCAATTTAAATGAGATAGAAATAGGGAAAAAGAGAATAGATGATTTACCCGAGACTTATAAACCTAATGTCCTATTCCCTTCAACCCTAGAAGCTGGTTCTTCTTATAAAAATCAAAAGGCATGTAATGAAATATCAATGGAGTTGTTTAAGCAGGATCACATTAATTTACCTTCAGAATTAAAACCGCCTTTAGTCACCATTCTAGCACCCATTGAATCAAACTTAACTCCTAAAACTCCATTCATGAGCATTTTAGAAGAACAAATAGGAGTAATTCTTAATAAACATGGGTCTGAGAATGAAATTATAAAATATATCCAAAAAATTAACAGTGAATATATCGATAATGGGATTAAAAATCAACATCAACTTTCTGAGATTGGCAATCCAAAACCATTGGAATTTGTCAATCCAATATTCGACACAGGATAGTGAGCTACATTGTGTCTGGCTGAAGACGGTAAACTTAGTGCTTGTTGGGAGGCAACCTAATATTTAGTTTTTATCTAATTTATCTTATTTTTTTTTTTAGGATAATTTGAATAAGTTGGAGGGAGAGCTCAAATTTTCAAAGGCATGTGCTGGACCAAAAAAATAAATAAATAAATAAATAAATAAATATACTGAGTTAGGTGTATTCTTTCATTTTTTTTATTACATCCTTTATTTTTTCTTCTCCATTGAGGATAATGTCGATTAAGTTGGGGGGAGAGAAAAATAAAAATTTTAAAATTTTAAGTCCTCGAAAAAGTTAGTATTTAGTATTTAGACACCTAATTATGCTTAAGAATCGAATTAAACTAAGCATTTTTAAAAGAAAATTGATACACAGATCAGAGAATCTGTGAGATATTGAGGAATCAAGTATTAAGAAAATTCAATAAAGAGTTAAGTCCAGAACATAAATTTTTTTTTCTTGGAGCATTTCTAATTATTTTTACTAGCATCAAAGAAAGTCTACTTTTTATAGGCTTGTGTAGGGTAACTATACGTTTCTTCATATAAAAATTTATTTTAATAAAATAGTTTTCAAGTACTTCTCACTAAGTAACCGGGCCTCTTTGCCTAAGCAAGCATTGAGTTTCGCGTCAAAAGGTGGGAAGGGCAAAGAAGCTCGTTGTAAAGCTAGTCTTAACTCGTAGCCTATTTGATTCGAGCTAGTAAGCCCGAGGGGTATTCTATACCTAGTGCCCTAAAGCCAACTGGTTTGGGAGTCATTGGCCCAAGACTCGCTACATGGATCAAATAGAAAGCTTAAGGAGTTAAGACACTCAATAGTGGTACAACGTTAAAAAAAAAAAAAAAAAAAAAAAAAAAAAAAAAAAAAAAAAAAAAAAAAAAAAAAACATTGGTTTCCCACCAAGTAACCGGGTCCCGTTGCCTAAGTAAGCAATGATATTCGCGTCAAAAAGTGGGCAATGTAAAAATAAAAATTAATAAATGAAGGATGGAAGTAGCAATACACCTGCCTATATGAAAGTTTAGACAAATCAGAGATAAAAGTGGAATAATTTAGAAAAAGTTCTGAAAAATTTAATATTCTTTACTTAATTTTTCTATTGATAAGTATTAATACTCCAATGATATGTCTCATTTAAGCTCTACTGAATATCAATGGCCATTTTGAAAATTGCTTAAGTAAAATTCGAAACTCTAAAGTTAAAATGTATTTAAAACTAAATTCTTTCTTTACTCGAGGACGAGCAAAACTTAAGTTGGGGGGTGTGATAAATATAATAAATTCATCAATAAAAGTATTAATTTATCAATTAATTTATATTAATTTTTAATAATTAATAATTAATTTATATATAATTTTTGAAAAATTCATATTTTTATTAATTAAAAAATTAATTAAAAAAATAATAAAAAATAATAAAAATTTAAAAATAAAATTTTATTATTAATAGAAAGAGCTCATTTTTCTGAACACAACGAAATAAATTTCAAGTAAAACGGAGTTAAAATGGAAAAGATATGAATTTTGAAAGATATAAAATAAATAAAAATTAAATAAAAAAAAAGAAAACAGCTCAGCCGGCTCCATAAGCCGAGCCACCAAGCCAAGCCAAGCCATCAAGCCGACTCAGCCGTTGAAGCCATCAGCCGGTCCACGATCTAGGCGTGGACCGCCAGCTCAGCAAATTCCGACGAATCAGAGATTGCCACGTGGTGGACCTAGACCCTTTAAGGGTCTACAGAAATTTATCGCGGCTCATAAGGGTAATTTAGTCTTTTCGTCCGACAACAGCGGCGCTGATTGGTTGCGGTGTGCGGTGCGGCCGGTTCATGCGGTCCATGGGAACAGTTATTGCGCGATCGGATGGATGTGGTTGTTTGCGGTCAGGATCGGACGGCTGTGGTTGCTTCCGAATTTTATTCAGATACAAACATCACGCGGATCACCATCGGACGGCAGCGCTCGATCCAGGCGATGATTCGACGGTCCAGAACGCTGCCGGCGGTGATCAAGACTCCTGAAGCGCGATTTGCGGCCAGATTTCCTCGATCAAGCGCGATCCAACGGCCAGAATTTAATCCGACCCGATCTGAGCTTATCTGCATCCGATTTTGATGATTTTTGGACCGTTGGATTCCTGTTGAATGGCTGGATTTTATCAGATTTACCAGAGTCGTATCAGAGCTGTTTTGATTCAAATTTTATCCGAATTTCTTTATATTTTTACGATTACAAAGGCTATTAGTCCCATATTGCCTTTAGAAAAAAATATCCAGCCCTCCTAGCTCTATAAAAAGGACCCCAGGCCATCAAAAATTGATATCTTTGATCAACTGAAGCTTTGGTACAGGACGAAGCCAGGCTATGGGTTAAAGGCTGCTTCGAAGCAATGGGTGCCGAGAAGAAGAGCCGAGCTTCTACACCATCTTTCTGCCAATGTCGATCCAAGATCAGAGATCAGGCTATTTTATTTTTTTTTATATTCTATGTATTTAAATTCTGAAATTTTAATTTTTGCATTTTAATTTCTTACTTTTAATTTTTATTGTAATTTAATTTTTGCATTTTAATTATTACGTTTTATTTTATTGCAAGTAGATGCTAAGATCTAACTAATAGATCTTAGTACCAAATTTAAATTTCTGCACCTTTTAATTTTTGCTTTTAATTTTCCGACTTCACTTTTGATTCTGAAAACTCAAATCCTTTTCTTCTTTTCTTTTCAAAAATCAAAGATTTCAAATCTAAAATACTACCTTCCCTGTGGATTCGACCCGACTCACTACTATCTATACATTTTAAATGATTTTAAGAAGTCGGATTAAACTGATAAACACGGTGTCTTAACGACAACATCGCGTCCCTATCAAGCACTTAACGGTGTGAGCTGTGAAGTCGGTAGTCTTTGAATGTTTGCATTTCTCTGACATCTGTCACACTTTCTTACATAATTTATTGCATCTTGGTGCATCGTTAGTCAAAAGTATCCCTGTCGAAGTAACTTATATGATAAGGATCTCCCCCTAGATGATTTCCGTATATCCCTTCATGAACTTCTCTCAAGGCATAATTAGCTTCGGAAGATCGGAGGCATTTGAGGAGTGGCAGGAAGTACGATCTCTTTTATAGCTTATTTTTATACAGGACATAGTGGGAGGCCTGATTTATCAGTTTTCGAGCTTCTTTTGGATCTCTTGGAAGGACTCCCTCCTTGAGATAAGAAATCAATAGGTTAATCCAGTTAGGCTCATGGTTGATCTGCATTATTGTTTGGGATTCTTCTGAACTTGGGTGTTGTAGAACTTCGAAGAGAACTTCCCTCGGTAGTTCATTTGGGGCCAGGGTCGTCAATTTTGAGAGGAGATCGGCTCTAGTATTCTCTGCCCTGGGGATCTGCTGAATACAAAACTATCAAAGACCAAGATCAAGTTCCTTACTTTTTTCAAGTACTTCTTCATGCTTTCTTCCCGAGCTTCATAATTGTTACCGACTTGCCCCACAACCAGCTGAGAGTCGCTGTAAACTTTCAGATGTTCTGCTCTTAGTTCTTTTTCTATTCTTAATCCTGGGCTTTGTACTCTGCTCCGTTGTTAGTAGTGGGAAACTCAAAGCGCAAAGTATGTTCGCCTACAACTCCTTCCGGATTGATGAGAATCAAGCTTGTACCTGCTTCAGAAGCATTGGATGAACCATCAATGTACAGTGCCCAGAAGTTTTTGGGAAGATCAGTCTTTTCTTCAGGGGAGCTAGGGATATGAACTTCTTGGTGTTTTGGTTCAGTTGCATCCGGAATAGTGCACTCTATTATAAAATCAGCTAGTATTTGAGCTTTAATGGATGGTCAAGGTTGAAAATGAATGTCAAATTTAGTTAATTCGATCACCCACTTCGCTATTCTTCTAAAGGTATCGGGCCGGTGAAGAATTGCTTTGATGGGTTGATTAGTAAGAAGAGTAATTGTGTGCCCCTAGAAATACGGTCAGAGCTTTCTGGCTGTAATCAATAAGGCATAAGTTAGTTTTTCTAATTTGGTGTATCTTGTTTCTGCATCCCTCAAAACTCGGCTTATATAGTAGATCGGTTTCTGAATTTTAGCCTCTTCTCTGATCAGGACGGCTCCAATAGCTACTGGAGATACAGCAAGATATAAGAATAGCTCTTCTCTGGATTCAAGTTTGGCTAGAAGCGGAGGCGAACTGAGATAGTTCTTTAATTTCTCGGAGGCAAACTGAGATAGTTCTTTAATTCCTTAAAGGCTTGTTGGCACTCAATAGTCCAGTTGAAGTTCTTGGGTTGTTTGAGTACTTGGAAGAAGGGCATGCAATGCTTCGTCGACCTTGAAACGAAGCAATTCAGCATCGCTACCTTGTCTGTGAGGCGTTGAACTTCTTTAATTTTCTCTGGGTTGGCTTCAATGCTGCGCTTTGATACCATGAATCCTAGGAACTTCCCCGAGGTTATTCCAAAAGCGCATTTTGTAAGGTTCAACTTCATCTTGTACTTCCTAAGGGTGTTGAAGATCTCTTCAAGATCGGCAATATGATTTGGCGAAGATCGGCTTTTAACTAGCATGTCATCTATATAGATATCCATGTTTCAGTCAATCTGCTCCTTGAAGATCTTATTCATCAGGCACCGATAAGTCGCACCTACATTTTTAAGCCCAAAGGGTATGATCCTATAACAATAAAGACCATGGTCAGTAATAAAAGCAGTCTTCTCCTCATCCTTTGGGGCCATCTGGATTTGGTTATAGTCAGAGAAGGCATCCATTAAGGTGAGGAGTTCATGGCCTGAAGTTGCGTCCACCAGTTGGTCAATCCTGGGCAGGGGGTAGCTGTCTTTTGGGCAAGCTGTGTTCAAGTCTGTGAAGTCTATGTATATCTTCCACTTGCCATTCGTCTTTTTAACAAGAACGACATTTGCGATCCAGTTCGGATAGAGCACTTTCCGAATGAATCCTACCTTGAGGAGCTTGTCGATCTTGTCCATAATGGCCTTTTATCTCTCTGGTGCAAAATTGCGCTTTTCTGCTTCACTGGCCGACGCTTAAAGTCCACACTCAGGCGATGCTCCATTACTTCTGCATCAATCCCGGCCATGTCTGCAGGCACCCAAGCGAAAACATCAGCATTCTTTTGTAAGAAGGTGACAAGCTGCTTTATGACTTCTTTTCAGATTAGAGCTAATCTTTACGGTGTGTTTCTTATTCCCATCATTCAAAGGAACCTCCTCAAGGTTGTTGATGGGTTCCCTCTTTTCTTCAGATAGGTCATCACGGGCATCAAGTCCATCCACTGGATAAGGATTTGTTTGTCTTCCTCCCTGTAGGACAATATTATAGTAGTACCGAGCTAGTGCCTGATCTCCTCTGACCTCTCTGACTTCATGTCTTGTTGGGAACTTCATTTTTAGGTAGTAAGTTGAAACCACAGCCCGAAGTGCATTTAAATCAGGTCGGTCGAGGATTGCATTATAGGCAAAAGGGGCCTTGACTACTAGAAAATCGACGTAAGCTCTGGATTACCTTGGGTATCGATCTGCTACCATTGGCAGCGTTATTACCCCTTCCACTGGTACTGCATCACCTGTGAATCCAAATAATGGGGTGCTTATTGATCCCATTCTATTATCAGGTATGGACATTTTAGAAAAAACATTATAAAACAAGACATCAGTAGAGCTTCCATTATCAATTAAAACGCGGTATACATCATAATCACAATATTTAAAGTAACTAAAACCGCGTCGTTATGCGAAAGTTGAACTTCCTAAGCATCTTCTTCAGTGAAAGTAATGGATTCTTTAGTCCGCTACTTTGCTGACTTTACCGACTTACTGGCCTCCTCCCATCGATGTCCCCCAATAATAGTGTTAATAATTCCAAGGGGAGGCTAATCTTCCTGCGGTTCATCCCTCCGAGATGGTTCAGGCTGCGGTGGGGCTCTTGGACGATCTTCTCTTCTCTCCAACCGATGCTTGATAAATCGATCCAGCCGACCTCTTCTGGTCAATGCTTCGATTTCATCCTGAAGCTGGATACATTTTTCAGTATCATGATCATGGTCACGATGTTAAAGGTAGTACTTGTTGGGGTTGCGCTTGGTCGGGTGAGTCCTCATCCTCTCCGGCCCTAGCAGCTGCTCCCTTATCTCCATCAGCACTTGGGTCTTCGAGGCGTTTAAGGAAGCATGGTTATTGAATCTTCTGGGAGGGGAGTTCCGCCGGGTCCTTCAATTCGGACTCCCCTGCCGACGAACTCGAGGAGTTCGGGCTCGTCTACGCTCGGAGGGAGTTCGGGAGCGCGGTCGAGCTTCACTCGGCTTTCCTTCAGGTGTGGGCTTGCTGGATTCACCCGCTCGTTCTCTTGCGGCTTCATCGTCCTTTAATTTAAAGGCCTCCTCAGTGCGGGCATAATCTTTAGCCTGGGCTAGCATATCAGCAAAATCCTTGGGATATTTTCTTTTCAGGGAGGATAGAAAATCATTCTTTTGAAGACCGCCTTGCAACGCAGCCATGGCTACAGATTAGTCCAAGTTTCGGACCTTCAGAGCAGCAGCATTGAAGCTGCTGACATAAGCTCGGATAGATTTTTCTTCCTTCGACTTTATGTTGATGAGGGAGTTCAAACCTCGTCTTGGACGTTGGTTGCTTATGAAATGAGCCATAAACTGATGGCTCATTTAGTCAAAAGAGAGGATCGTACCCGGTTTAAGGCTCGAGTACCAGTTTCTCGCTGCTCCTTTTGGGGTAGATAGGAAAGCTCGGCACAGAATGGCATTTGGTGTACCATAGAACAGCATCATCGTCTGGAAGGCCTCAAGGTGATTTATCGGATCCGAAGTTTCATCGTAATTCTTGAATTGAGGGAGCTTGAAGTTCGGCGGGATGGGCTCCTGCATGATTCTGACAGAAAAGGGGGGATTGGTGCAGATATCGTCGTGGCAGACCGGGACGGCATGATGGAGCTTCTTAATCCGCCGATTCATTTCTTGAAGCTTCTGATCGAGAATGTCATCTCGATCGTAGATCTCAGAGGGCTGCTGGCTGTAGATAGGAAAAGTCTCCTTCAGGGAAGAATCATGATTGGAGCAGGGGCTCCCTGCTCTCTGCTTCCCCTTCCGGGGGGTAACGGTCCTGCTGACCCAGGTGGCCCTCCGTGCCGGTTCTTGAAGTTCTGGTGGAGGTCTCTCTGGTTGGGATGCTGCTGGGGGCTGTTGCATAGCCTGCACTATCTCGGTGAGGCCTCGAACTTGCTGCATCAGTAGGTCGAACTGCTCCGGATCTACCATGGCCGTCGGTGGAGGGTGAGGTGCTGGTGATGGAGTTGGGATGGATGGATCTAATTTGGATTTGGTGGCAGAAGTAGTAGACCGCTGGGTAGTTGTCCTCTTTGGGGGCATTTCTAGAGCAAAAAGAGATTAAATGGAAACATATTCAAAAGATTAGGAGACGAAGGAGGCAGATGGGATCGATTGGACGCTCCTTTTAGAATAAGGGCTCAGAGGCCCTTTCTCTAGTACTAATCCTGTTGGTGCAGAAATCTGTGAGGACGCCGAAGGTAGTTGGAGTTGGGAAGATAAGACCACCGACGGGACCTGCAAAACAAAGTCCAAACCAGAGGTGGGTGGCTCCGGCAGGATCCTCTGATGCTCAAGTCAATTCTTCGGCTAACTGAAATGGAGTGCTCAGAATATAGAGAAGCAAAGTAACAAGAAGTGAATGAGAGCTTGGACAAAAACGTATCTGGAGGATTTCTTTTATAGATGGAGCGTATAACAAACTGATGGTGATAGTCGTAACCGTCTGATAGTGGGCCGTTCAGGCCAAGTGGAGTTTGTTATGGAGGATGGGTTGTTGTTTGTCGCGACTTGCAAGTGGTGGAGATCCATTCGTTGGAGTTCGAATGTAAGTTGGAGACTTCAGTATACGTGGTAGACTTATAACCGGTTGAGGTCCGTTGGGGCAATGCCTAGTGACTTTAAGGAGTTCAGAAGCCTCAGGAGGGTTGTGTGTTGGCAAATGCCTTCCAGATTGAGATCCAAAGTACTATACTAAATCCATCGTAGAATAGTCGTCATAAATCAGTGGTTTGACAAGGTTCTTTTGGATGGTTCCAGCTGACAGGCGTAACATGAACTAAGTAGGTCTACGGTTGGCTGGGAGAATCTCGTCCTGAAAGATATTCGAATAGAAGAAAGCACGACAGTAAGGAGTGTGTCCGGAGGGAGTTCGACTGGAAGAAGTCCGATTGGAAGGAGTTCGTTCGGAAGGGGCACTATTAGGAGGAGCGCGGCTAGAAGGAGCGCGATTGGGAGGAGTTCGTCTGGAAGGAATTTGGTGGGCCATTGGAAGGAGTCCGTCTGGAAAGAGTTTGTCCGGGAGGGGCATCGCTGGGAGGAGCATTACTGGGAGGAGCGCGGCTGGGAGGAGTTCATCCAGAAGGGGCACCGCTGGGAGGAGCGCGGCTGGAAGACTGGAAGGAGCATTGCTGATGGAGTCCGTTGTCTGCAATATGGGACTTCATCCGTCTTCGAGATTTAACACCAATCAAGGTTGGAAGAACTAGGCTTTGGCCCTCCATTCATTGATAAGTAAAATAATAGTTCTCCTTTATTATCCTAGATTGTCTGGCCGGACTCCAATATGCTTTCAGCAAGTTCTGCAATATGGACTTTATTAGTGAGAAGATCGACAAATTCTCACATAGTGGAGGTCGGTGGTCAAGAACTTCGGCGAGGGTTATTATACCCCCAACAGATATTATTTGATATCCAAAGTCATATTCAAGATGCAGGATGATCGTAGGATTGAATTGCGTGATAACTCCACTAAAGGATATTTTTGGTATTTCAACCAAAATTTCATATCTTTCAGGTAGACATGATACATTGCTAGATGTCAATCTTGTCTTGTAGGTTTGATCGAATTAAGGAGTTTAATTCAATCGCTAATTAGAAAGAGTTCTAATTGCTGAATTTGGGTTAGCTCGAATTTGATCTAAATTAGTTAGAATGGATTCTAATCAAATTAGGTCAACTTGCATCCGGATCTACTACTGGTTAGATGTGGAATCCAATGAGTTACACATAAAGAAAATTGATTAAGGGTCTAATTGGATGAGATCATGTTTGCAAGATGAACGCGCAAGCATATGTTGCAAATCCTTATTATATTCGAATCGGATTTGAAATTGGTTCCTGATTGGGCTAATTAAATCCAATTAAACTCATACCTGATTTGGGTTTGAATTGGGTTGACCCTTGGCTGATTGAGCCAAGGGGCTAGCGCCTTCTATATGGCCTCCCACTCACCAGAGATTATCTCTCTGGCGCATGGAGTTTATTTTAGCACTAAATGCATATTGGCATCCCATGGATGGGACGCCCCTTCCTAGCCTTTATCCATTTAATCCATGCAAATCTCTCTTGGGAATGGACTTCTCATTTGCCATGAGGAGGTTGGTTAAGTGGATAAGTTTGGATTCAAATGGATTTGATCCTTATCTAGCCGCCCGTTTTGATCCATGCGCCCCTTGGACTTAGAGTTCAAGTGGTTAAAGTATCTTAAAATCCTTTCATGCCTATTTACCTCCATGCCAATTCTGGTTGGGCACCTTCAATCTTGGCCACTGGATGGCCATGAGGAAGAACTCTATCCAATGGATAAAGTGGGCATGCCAAGAGAACTTCACGGCACTTTGGAAAGCATTGGAGAATTATTTCTCCAAAGAGTCCTTCTGTGTGAAGCGACTCTTAGATTTAATTTCGATGATGCTTCCACGTGTCATGAGATAATAAGGAGGGGCCTGAGATTTGTGAGGAGGCATGAGATGGATCCTTGGATGGGCGTGAGTGAATCCGGAACATGTCTGGTCTCCAAAACTATAAAAAGGGTGGCGCACCGGGGTTCTATTGCATCCTAGAAATTCTATCTCTTCGTTCTTACATAAGTCTTCCATAATTGTCCAATTAGTCTCTTCCTTTCCTTGTTCAGACAAGATCTTAATTAGGACAAGCAGTCTTCTTTAAGACAAGGGTTAGGAAGAGAATTAAGGAAAACAAGGAGAAAAGAAAAAGGTAGAGAAAAGGAAGGCTAGGAGGAAGAAAGGAAGGCTAGAGATTGTACTGCCCGAAGGAATTCTTGGAGGAAGAATTCAGTGGGAGGAACCAGATCTTAAGAAGTTTCTTGATCAAGACCTTATGTGGATCAACGTTGGAGGATGAATATTTGGGCACATGGTGGAAGTTCTGCTGAAATTTAGATTTGGCGATACAGGTATTATTCTATACCTACTATTATGCTATTCAAATATTATATATATGATTGTTAATCATCAAGGAGGTCTTGGATTAGGGTTTGATAGTTAGGATTTCATTATGCAAAAATTTTTGAAATCTATTTGCTTTCATTGTACTCTTCGAACCTAATAGTGGTATTAGAGCCGACCTTGTTCGGTTTAATCATATGTTGATCATATTATAATGAAGCTTGCTATGATTCATGATGATGTTCATGCTTGAGTATGATTATGCATCATTATGTAATTAACTGTTACCATTTGTGATTCATTTCTTCATCATTCTGAAATAACATTGTCCTAGCATAGCAGTGTTTTTCCGTTATGCTGAAAGGCTGTCCTAGAATGATGAAAGATGCGTATTTCATAAGACTTAGCATGATTGTGTATTCATATGATTTGATATGAATTGATGCTTATACGATTAGATCATATATTTAGTAGATATACTGTTAAATTGTGTATGTTCATATTAGGATGTGCATGAGACCAGTAAAGCTCTCATAAAAATCATATGAAGTCGTTGGGAACCAAAAGCTAACCAATTCTTGAATCAATTAATCAATTGGTGTCAAAGGAGTGTTTCAAGTGTAGTGGTTCTCTGACTGGCTCTGTTTGCTTATCTGGCTAACTTGTTGGTGTCTAAGATAAGCAACGGGAGGACCCCCACCAATCTTAACACTTTTTTGGCCAATTGGATTAGTTCGAATCTTGAATTAGGGTTGCTTTGTGTTGAGGATACTATATAGTAGGCCTTTCTTCATGCTAGGTCAATATTATGTCAAGAACCATAGTAGGTTTGTTGTGCAACCATAAGGCTTATTGTGGGGACTGACGTAATATTGTCTTGGTGTATAGAGATGCCTACGGCGTTTTTGATTTTGCTGCTTTGTTGTGCACCACAAGGGTAGCAATATTCGAATTTGACTGTATCGAAATGAAGGGTCTAACTTAACTAAGACATTATAGTTTGTTATGCAACCATAAGGCTATTAATGTTTTAAGGTCCAGGATAAAGTTGAGAGTTGCATGAGATGCAAATTGGAAAGAGTTTTCTACCTTTGAACTCATAAAGGTTTGTTGTGCAACCATAAGGCCTTCTATGAGAAATTAGGATCTCAACCCCACTAAGAAAACCAATTAGGGTTTCTCGATTATCATAGAAGAGGGCTATGATGTCCGATAAAATAGTGGGAGACACAATTAGACATAAGACCTTATTTAATTATATATCATTATGAGTTGTCTGCTTATGTAATGTTCTTTATTTAATGTAGATTAATTTCTACATTGCATCTTCATTATCATTGCATGGAATTTTAGATTCTAATAAATTGACCGGTCCCAATTATATGGATTGGTTGAGGAATTTAAAAATTATGCTCACTCAAGAAAAGATCTCCTATATCCTTGATGCCCCAGAATGGTAGCCTTACTATCAAATGTATCATATTGGCTTCTATGAGTAATGAGTTATAGAGGCAGCACGAAGGCATAGACACTCAGTCCATACTGCTCAATCTTAAAGAGCTATATGATGAATAAAGTACTACTAGGTATGAGATATCTAAGTAGTTGTTCCATGCCAGGATGATATAAGGCACATCTGTACAAGATCATGTTCTCATGGTAATTGACTTGATCACTCGATTAGGTCAATTGGGTTTTGTAGTAGATGGGGAGTTGAGTCAGGATGTGATCCTACAATCACTCCTAGAATCATGTTCTCAGTTTATAGTAAACTATCACATGAATAAATTGAATTCCTCTTTGCCTGAGCTGTTAAATATGCTTAAAATAGCTGAGAGCCATATTAAGAAGGATAAGGCTCTACTTCTTCTTATGGATGGGATCTCCAAGAAGAAGACCAGCAAAAAGGGCTCAAAGAAAAGGTTGAACCCTAAAGGTGGCATCATGAAGAGGAAGAAAGTCTCCGAGCAAGGTACTTATTTTCACTATGGCAAGGCAGGTCACTGGAAAAGGAATTGCAAGGCTTTCCTTGCATCTGTAAAGCTTGGTGCAAGTATTGCATCAAAAGGTATGTATGAGGTACGTACTATTTTATCATTAAACTCTTTTATATCAAACTCTTGGGTATTGGTACCGCCTTCGGTTTTTACATCTGCAAATCATTGCAGGGGCTGTAGAAAATTAGAGTTTTGAAGAAGGGTGACTTTGAGCTCTACGATGTTGGAAAAGAGTCCATCCAAGCTAAAGCTGTAGGGAAATATCTCTTGAAGTTACCTTCCAGGAAGATCTTAGAGCTAGAGAATTGTTAATATATGCCTGAGATCATTAGAAATATTATTTTTATACCATTGTTGTTACAATAAGGTTATGAAATAAATGGAAAGGGCAATGGTTGCTCAATTTTTTTTAATGAAATTCTCTGTCATGGCATTTTTGACAAATGGTCTTCTAATTCTATCTCTTAATGACAATGTTTTTCATATTGATGAAAACAAAAAATAAAAAAGAGAACCTATAAATAATACTTTACTTTGGTATTGTCGGCTTGGTCATATAAGTGAGACAAGAATTAACAAGTTATACAAAGAAGAGTTCTTTGATCCTTATGATTATGAATCATTAGGAACTTAGAAATCTTGTCTTATAAGTAAAATGACCAAGACTTTATTTAGTGGACATGGACAAAGAACAAATAAGTTATTAGGACTTACATATATTGATGTATGTGGTCTTATGACAACTCAAGCCAGAGGAGGATACTCTTATTTTATTACGTTTATTGATAATTTATTTTGGTTCAGATATGTGTATCTTATGAAACACAAATTCGAAGCTTTTGATAAATTTAAAGAGTATCAAAGTATGGTTGAGAAACAAATTGGAAAGAGTATAAAACTCTTCGATCTGATCAAGGAGAAGAATACTTATCCAGTGAATTTCTAGATCATCTTAAAGAAAAGAGGATTCTTTTTGAATGGACCCCTTCTTATACGCCACAGCTAAGTAGTGTAGCTGAAAGGAGGAATCGCACTTTATTAGATATGGTATGGTCTATAATGTGCTTTACAGAATTATCTATTTTCTTTTGGGGATATGTCCTAGAGATTGCTGTTTATATCTTGAATAGAGTACTTTCGAAATCTCTATCTAGCACTCTATATGAGATATGGAGAGGAAAGAGACTTAATCTTAAGTATTTTAAGATATGGGGCTATTCAGTATATGTCAAAAGAAATTTTGGACATCAACTAGATGCTAGAGTAGATAAATGTTTATTTGTAGGATATCCTAAAGAAAGTATGGGATACCTCTTCTACCATCCTACTAAACAAAAGGTTTTTATTAGTAGGCATGCCACTTTTATGGAGAAAGAATTTATCCTAAAAAGAGGCAGTGGGAGAAATATTGAACCCGATGAAGTTCAAGACCTACAAATAGAAACACAAGATATTCCTCAATCAGATGTATCCATTGATGGGGTATAACTACAACACACCTCTTTTCCAAAGGTCGAATAGAGTGCGAAATGCATCTCTGAGATATGGGTTCATTATTGAGAATAATGAAGCCCAAATCATTAAAAATGATGATCCTCTGATCTATTTGAAAGCAATCATGAGTAGAGACTCAGACAAATGGTTGGAAGCCATGAAATTCAAAATGAACTCAATGTACTCCAACCAAGTGTGGACTTTGGTTGATGCACCAGAGGATGTAACCCCTATTGGATGCAAATAGGTCTATAAGAAAGAGATTGGAGCAGATGGCCAAGTTGAAACCTACAAAGCCAGATTGGTGGCTAAAGATTTTAGGCAAAAGCAAGGTGTTGATTATGATGAAATATTCTCACCTGTTGCCATGCTCAAATTTATTCTGATTATGCTTGCTATAGCAGCATACCATGACCATAAAATCTGGCAAATGGATGTGAAGACCGCTTTTCTTAATGGTTATCTTGAGGAAAAGGTTTACATGTCCTAATCAGAAGGATTTGTCTCAAGTAGAAGAGCAAATCAGGTATGCAAGCTTAAGAAATCCATTTATGGAATAAAGCAGGTCTCGAGGAGTTGGAACATCTGTTTTGATGTAATAGTGAATGAGTTTGGCTTCATAAAAAATATGGATGAATCTTATGTATACAAGAAGACAAGTGGGAGTGCCATAGTCTTCTTGGTATTGTATGTAAATGACATATTTCTTATTGAGAATGATATCTCAATGTTACAATCGGTCAAGTTATGGCTATCATAAAAGTTTTCCATGAAAGACTTGAGTGAAGCATCCTATATATTCGGCATAAAGGTCTATAGAGATAGATTTAAAAAAATGCTAGGCTTGTCACAGTCTAGGTACATAAACCTTGTGCTGAAGAGGTTCAGCATGGATGGGAGTAAAAGAGATTACTTACCTATGAGTTCAGGTGTACATCTCTCTAAGAAGATGTCTTCCAAGATACCTGAAGAGAGGAATATAATGAGTTCTATTCCCTATGCTTCGGTAGTAGGGTCACTTATGTATGCTATACTATGTATCAGGTTTGATGTTGCCTATGCCTTGGGCATAGTTAGTAGATCTCAGGCAGATCCAGGAGAGGATCATTGGAAAGCAGTGAAAAATATTCTTAAGTACTTAAGAAAGACTAAGAAAATTTTTTCTGATATACGGTGGATCTAACCTAAAACTAGAAGGGTATTCTGACTCTAGTTTTCAATTAGATCGAGATGATAGCAAATCCATTTCAGAGTATGTTTTTACTCCAAATGGTAGAGCAGTGAGTTGGAAAAATTCCAAGCAGTCGACTGTAGCTGACTCAACAATTGAGGCAGAGTACATAGTTGCAAGTGAAGCCGCCAAAGAAGCTATTTGGATGAAGAAGTCCATTACTGAATTGGGTGTCGTTTCTAAAATTGAAAACCCAATACCACTTTACTGTAATAATAATGGAGCATTGCTCAAGCAAGGGAACCAAGGTCTTATTATAAATCCAAGCTATTTTAAGGCGCTTCCACCTCGTTCGTGAGATTGTCAAGAGATAAGATGTAGTCATTGAACAAGTAGATATGAAGAACAACATAGTAGACCTATTCACTAAAGCTCTACCACAGTAGCAGTTCGATCACCATGTTGATTGTATGGGGTTAAAATCTAAGAGCGATTGGCTTTAGTGCAAGAGGGAGAGTGAAAGGAATATGTCCTACAAGCCAATCGAAATTTGTATTTTGATGGATTTTTCTTTTAATCTTTCAGACTCATATAACTGACATTTTATGAATAAATAAAAGGCATTTTTGTTTCATCATATGCTGCATCTTATATTTTGTTAAGATTATAATGAACCCTATAGATTAAGGCAATGATTTTAGGATTATGATGAGATCATACCGGTGAGACCTAAAATTTTAAAATCCTAATTTAGAATATTCCTAATTGATGGATCATTGAGTCGGAGATCAATATTTTTGGTAAAATTGGTATATCCTATGTATGCTTGAAGGAGAGGATGATTGATCTCATAATCACTTATGTGGAGATACTAATATGAGGATGTGGGTGTTCATTAGAGAATAAGTTCATTGAATTGATCTGACTTGAGAATATCTTATGAAGTCTTACTTGCATGTCAAAAGATGGTTCTCTGAGTGAGAGTAGTGCAAGTGATCCTAAGACCTGAGACTGCTATGGAACCTTGTGCACATGAATTCATATTTTGGTTCATATTCATTTATGACTTAGTCATGTACGGGGTGTTTTTGATATGGTAGATTGTGTATGGAGGTTGTGAGTAGGTCAACATGGAATTGATCACCCCTAGTAAGAGGAGATCACATCCTACTTGCTCCAATCATATGATGATTTAAGAAGTCTTTGATCAAAGCAAGAATGAAAATTAGAAAGGTACTCTAATATTTCATTAATCGAATCATCATTATAAGAATGAGAGAGACATGAATATGATATTGGATTTGACATTAATCCATATCCGAAGTCATATTCGGAATGCAGGATGATCGCAGGATTGAATTGCATAGTAACTCACTACTGAAGAATATTTTTTGTATTTCTATCAAAATTTTATATCTTCTGGGTAGACATGATATGCTGCTAGACATCAATCTTGTCTTATAGATTTGCTCTTTAATTCGATCGCCAATTAGAAAGAGTTCTAATTGCTAAATTTGTGTTGGCTCAAATTTGAACTAAATCAGTTAGGATGGATTCTAATCAAATTAGGTCGACTTGCATCTAGACCTATTGCTAGCTAAATATGGAATCCAATAGGTCATACATAAAGAAAATTGATCAAGGGTCTAATTGGATTAGATCATGTTTGCAAGATGAACATGCTAGCACATGTTGCAAACCCTAGTTCCTATATTCAAATCAGATTCGAAATTGGTTTCTGATTGGGCTAATTAAATTCAATTAAACTTATACCTGATTTGGGTTTGAATTGGGTTGAGCCTTAGCTGATTGAGCCAAGGGGTTGGCGCTTTCTATCTGGCCTCCCACGCACCAGAGATTATCTCTTTGGCACGTGGAGTTTATTTTAGTGCTAAATGCCCTTCCTAGCCTTTATCCATTTAATCCATGCTAATCTCTCTTGGGCATGGACTTCTGGTTTGCCATGAGGAGGTTGGTCAAGTGGATAAGTTTGGATTCAAATGGATTTGATCCTTGTCTAGCCGCCCATTTTGATCCATGCGCCACTTGGACTTAGTAGTTAAAGTATCTTAAAATCCTTTCATGCCTATCTTCCTCCACGTCAATTCTGGTTGGGCTCCTTCAATCTTGGCCATTAGATGGCCATGAGGAAGAACTCTATCCATTGGATAAAGTGGGCATGCCAGGAGAACTTTGCGATACTTCGGAAAGCATTGGAGACTTATTTCTCCGAAGAGTCCTGCACGAAGCAACTCTTAGATTTAGTTTTTGATGCTTCCACGTGTCATGAGATAATGAGGGGCCTGGGATTTGTGAGGAGGCGTGAGATGGATCCTTGGATGGGCGTGAATGAATCCAGAATGTGTCTGGTCTCCAACTATAAAAAGGGTGGCGCACCGAGGTTCTATTTCATTTGAGAAATCCTATCTCTTCTTCCTTACATAAGTCTCCCATAATTGTCTGATTAGTCTCTTCCTTTCCTTGTTTAGATAAGGTTCTAATTAGGACAAGAAGTCTTCTTTAAGTTAAGGGTTAGGAAGAGAATTAAGGAAGACAAGGAGAAAAGAAAGGTAGAGAAAAGGAAGGCTAGGAGGAAGGAAGACAGGCCAGAGATTGTACCACCTGAAAGAATTCAATGGGAGGAACCAGATCTTAAGGAGCTTGCGTCTTGATTAAGACCCTATGTGGATCAATGTTGGAGGGCGAACATTTAGGCGCTTGGTGGAAGTTCTGTTGAAATTTGGGTTTGGCGATACAGGTATTCTTCTATACCTACTATTATGCTGTTCAAATATTATATATATGATTGTTAATCATCAAGGTCCTAGATTAGGGTTTGATAGTTAGGATTTCATTATGCAAAAATTTTTGAAATCCATTTGCTTTCGTTGTGCTCTTCGAACCCAACAGACATGCCTAGCCTGCTTACCATATTTAGAAAACTCGAGCATCTCTTATTGATCTATGTACCTACCTATTAATTTATCAATTTTTCTTGTATTTATCTATTTCTTCTTCTTCACTGCCCCTTACACATGGGCCATACCCAAGCAAGGGATAGACTGCAATTGTATAGAATCTCCTTGACATAAAAAATGCTTTCTTCAACCCCCTTCTCTCTCTCCCCTCCCCCATCTTTCTCTGTCTCTGGTTATGTGCACAAGCATGTGTGATGCACATGATTATGATCATATCTGGAGTTGCAAAACATTGTATGATGTGGCATTGTGTCAGAGGCCTTTCATCTGTTTAGAATTATATTATAATATTTATTGACCTTACTTTCAAGCATAAAAGTAGAATACTATCAAAAAAGGCATCAGCATAACATTTTTGAGTTGCTAAATTGCTAGAAATATTAGAAAAAATCAGATGTTAACATTAATTATGTTTTTTTTTAGGAGAATTAACATCCATTGTGTTAAGGAGGCATAATTATTCATGGGAAATAACAAACCTGCTAACAGCTATTTATGAGATAGCATGATGTGATACTCATTTGTGTGGTTTTGTTTTTATTTCTAATGGAGGAACTGAATGAATAGAGTCAAGTTGCATGATTCTGAGTACTGCATAGACATAGATAAGAACTTTCTGATACTTTATTTTGTTTCTGGTAATTTTAAATTGAAATTAAGACAAACTAAGTGCCCAGTAGGTATTATTGTTTTTCATTTTTGTTTCTGTACAATTTAATGAAATATCACCCACAGAGATTGATGTTGAAGATAGCATTTGCACAGAACTTTTGCTATTCCTTATTTTTGTTTTCACTTTTTGAAAGAAATAAAACTTTAATACCAAATCATCCAAATATTTCACTGACAATTTGAGAAAACCAAAAAGGTTTCATCATACATGGTTTTCAGTTCAGTTCATTTTTCTTATTGTGTCCTTGAAAATAAAATCAAAAACAAAAGCAATACCAACCAGGCCCTAAAATTAATAAGTATTTAAAATTCATTGATCCAAAAAAACCAATCTGATAATAGCATAGAAAATGTCAATTTAAAAACTATGGAACTTAAATTATTTTGTTGCTTTTTCTTATTCTCTGTTATGACAATTTAGTATGTTCTATATCAATAATTACCTTAGTCTTTAGGATATTGCTGCTAAAATTGTATGCGTTGTTCTCAGAATATAAGATATTAATTGTATAAAGTTACAGTAACTATGAATATTAAGTAAGAGTAACCGTGGAGGCATAACTGATATAATGCAATATCTAAAGCTTGATTTATCTGTTTTGGGCAAAATCCAAGAGGCTTTTGTCAAAGATATGTGTTTAAATTATTTTCATTGAAAACAGTTTACAGGCTGTAACATGTTTACGCCCATCTATATTTCCTTTTAGATTAACAGGCTGCATTTTGTACAAAAGGCTTCTTTTATAAGAACGTAGGCCCTCACATTGACTAAGCTATAAGTATGGAAGCAAAAACATTGGAGACAAAGACCCTTTTATTTGAGGTATCAAACTCATTCCTAAACCACAATCCTACTCTGTTCCTCACTCTCTTTCCCTATCTGAACAATAAGCATTGTAATACTCATTGTTCCCTTTGCTGGATTTTGCTACCCCTGCCACTTAGGTGACAGTGCTCACGTGCGTGTGTGTACACACACATATATACATACACACACACACACACATATATATATATATACATATATATGCATGTACATACATGCATATATATATATATATATATACACACATATATATGCATGCACATACATGCATATATATGTATATATATATGTATATATATATATGTATATATATATGTATATATATATATTGGTGCAGAAATTCGTGAGGACGCGGGAGGCAGCTGGAGTGGGGAAGATGAGGCCGCTGACTGGACCTGCAAAACAAAATTTTAACCGGAGGTGGATGGCTCCGACAGAACCCTCTGACGTTCAAGTCAGTTTTTCGGCCAACTGGAATGGAGTGCTTAGAAAAACAGAGAAGTAGAGTAACGGGAGAGAAGAGAGCTTCGAGGAAAACGTATCTGGAGGGTACCTTTTATAGATGGAGCGGATAACAAACTGATGGTGACAGCTGTAACCGTTTGGTAGAGGACTGCTCAGGCCACGTGGAGTTTGTTACGGAGGATGAGTTGTCATTTGTCACGACTTGTAGGCAGTGGAGATCTCTTTATTGAAGTTCGGACATAGGTTGGAGACTTTAATGTATGTGGACTTATGACTGGCCGAGGTCCGCTGGGGGCAAAGTCTAGCGTCTTCAAGGAGTTCGGAAGCCTTCTGAGCCTCGTGTAAGTAGGTGCCTCCTAAATTGAGATTTGAAGTTCTGTGCTCCATCCATCGTGGAGCGGTTGCTATGAATCAATGATTTGATGAGGTTCCTTTGAATGGCTCCAGCTGACTGGCATAGCAGGGACTAAGTAGGTCCGCGATTGGAAGGAGTGCTGTCGGGAGGAGCGCGACTGGAGGAGTTCATCCGGAAGGAATTCGACTAGGAGTGCTGCTGGAGGAATTCATCTGAAAGGAGTGCGATTGAAGGAGTCTGTTCGGAAGGAGTGTGACTGGAGGAGTTCGTTCGGAAGGAATGCGACTTTCGGAGTATGGTTGGAGGAGTCCGTTCGAAGGGAGTGCGGCTGGAGGAGTTCGTCTGGAGGGAGTGCGGCTGAAGGAGTCCGTTCGGAAGGAGTGCAACTGGAAAGAGCATGTTGTCTGCAATATAGAATTTCAACTGTCTTCAAGATTCGTCACCAATCAAGGTCGAGGGGGTGGAACTTTGGATCTGTCATTCATTCCAAGTTAAGAAGAAAGATTAGTTAAATAATAATTCCTTTTTACCGTTCAAGACTGTCTGGTCGGGTTTCATTGTGTCTTTGACAAGTTTTGTGGTATGGACTTGCTGTTGGGTGGATCAGGGAATTCCTTCGGAACAGGGGTTGGTGGCAATGACTTTGGCGGGGGTTATTTTATCCCTAACACTTGTCCCCCTACTTCCGAGTTCGAATTTCGAATGGAGGGAGTATAGAAAAATTATTTCAACCGAAGTCCTTTATCAGCTTCCCGCTCTCGGAGAACGAAATTTTTTGGTTTTTTTGAATTGGTGCCGAGGTTTAATGCCGAATGACCTGAAAAGACAAATTTTCCTGAAAACTTATCAGGTGCGGAGCTCCATGTACGGTGCAATTATTATTTCATCAGGCACCAGGGATGGGTGGGACACTTGGCAGGTTGGGGTCGGTTGAGGAGGTCCTGCTATCATAACTTTCTCTGGTTTTGTCCCTCTATTTAAGCCCTTCTTCCTTCCGACGTCCCATCTCCATCTGTGCTTTCTCCTCTCTTTCGTTTTTCCCTGTCACAGTGCTCCGCCTTTCCTATCGATTCTCCGGCCATCACCGACCGATTTTTGCTCTCTCGATCAGCTCGCCTTGTTTCCTCTTGTTCGCAACCCTTCCGACTATCGGAGTTTCTTTCGGCTGCACCTCATCCCTCCGATCATCTTCTTAATGATCTAGGTTAGTCCTCGGTTGCTCTCTCTCCTTTTCTTTTGTTTTTCAGCCCTTTAGTCTTCTATACGAGTTCCGTTATTCTTTCCTTAAGGTTTTATGATCTTTTCTCGTTGCTTTCTCGGAGATTTCCAAACTTCTTTTGATTCGAATGTCTTTAGAAACTTCGCGATCGTCTGATTCTAGGAGTCCATCTAGTCTATCTTCCTAAAACCCTAATTCCCAAGAAAGGACCGAACTTAGGGATGCACCCTGGCCGAACTTCATACTCAGAACTATTCCATGTTCCTTGTCCTCGGACGATCTTTTCTTGATCAGGATCCGATATGGAATCCCTTCTGAGTACGAACTTGAAGTGACCGGACTTGTTTCCTTCCTCCAGGACGTTTATGTTTGTACTTAGAAGCTTTTTGTGCCTGGTTGAGGCTTCCCCTTCCTCCTTTTGTGGTAGCCTTTTCCGTTTTTTGAATATCTCTTTTGCTTCCATAGTGCCAAACTCTTTTAGGTTCATTATCGGATTCACCTCCCTTTGCCTTTCTGCCGAAGTTCGTCCAACCATTTTCCTACTTCAAAACTATTATACTTTTAAGCGTCATCCTTCTGCGAATGACTGGTGATACTTCTCATCCTAGTTCGGCAAGAAAGGATTGTTGAAAGGGGCTCCCTCTTCTATCCATAATTGGAAGGAGAGGTTCTTCTTTGTATCCTGTCCGATCTTAGAGTTAGGACTTCCTCCCTGAGGTTTTCTTAGAGAATCGGTTCACTGAGCTCCTAGTTTGGAGAGGGACGATCTCGATTTCGCCAATAAGCTCAGGAACTACCGGGCTCCCCTTCTATCATAACTTTTGAAGGATCAAACCTTATTTTATATGGGCCTAAGTCCTCTTAATCCTGCTGGTATATCGCCATATTTCACGATTTTTCCTTCTTCCTCGTTTTCTTTTCTTGTTTTTTTTTTCGATCGTTCCCCTTTTCTTTTATTGTAGAGATGGATGCTCAGGCAGCTGAAATGCTTGCTGTGGGATTTCAAGCACACGAGAAAAGGGAAGGCTCCCAGCGAAGCTTCAAAGAAGGCGAAGGTTGACATCTCGAGCTCTACAGCTCCTACTGGCATCACCAGGAACCTCACCATCGCTCTCGAGGTTCCTGGTGACGCTGACGTTGCCTCGGTCGCCGAGGTGGGCACTACTAATGGAGCCGCAGTGCCCCCCACATCCTCAGGCCCTCCCGCCGAAATTGAGGCACCGGAGCTCCCTGTGGGAGGAGAGAAGAAAAAGACAAGGAAGGAGAAACAGAAGTCGGTTACTATAAAAGTTCGGCATAAAGCTCGTCCCAGCAAATTCGATAACGGCAGTGATGACTTGGAAGAAAATCCCTTCTGCAATTGGGACATCATCAGGGATTTAGTTGACAAGTTCGCCCTACCCAAGGTGGTGGATAAGATCTCTAACTTTGATTATGAGCAGCGCACTTGGGATTCTCTCGGGGCCTTCCTCGAGGTAGCTACCTTGTCCCTTCTTTCTTCTCCTTTTTTATGTGCGTATATACGCCTAACTTAAGTTACTTCTTGCAGTTAGGTCACTAATTGCTCGTTAATATCAAAATGGTGAATTGTTTGAGGTCGGAAGCATTGAAGGCTCAAGAGGACCATCAAGCTGAAGTCAGCCGCCTCTAGAAAGAGAAAGCCGCTGAGGTCAATCGCCTTACGAGGGAGAAGGCTGTGGAGATCGAAGCTCTTCAAGAGGTGTTCAAAAAGGAGCAAACATCGGCAGAACTGAAGGCCGCCTTGGCCCTGGAAGAAGAGAGGAGGAAGAAGGTTGAAGCCGAGATCGCTGATTTGAAGGAACAAGTCTCAAGACAGGTCTCGGAGGCGAGAGCCCAGGCAGTAGAGGAGTTCAAGGGTTCTTCTGAGATGAGGGAGTTGAATGTCAAGTTCGGCCAGGAGGCCTTCATCAAAGGGTTCGAGCTTTGCGAGGGTAGGATAGCTAGCAAGTTTCCTGAGCTCGACCTCGACTTTCTTTTTGAAGGGGCTCCTGGAGAAGAAGCGGGACCATCTGCCGCCGCAATCGATCTTCCTCCTGTCGAGCTTGCCACCAAAGAGTCGGGACCGACTGACGCGGCATCGAACTCCCCGACCGCTCCCTTAGAGGTCTGAGACCTCAATTTGTATTTTCCCTTTTTATTTGTCTCTTCTCCTGTACTTGGACATTTTGAATTAGTGAAAAGAAATTTTCTTGCTTTACTGGCTGACTGACTACGCTTTTTTTGCTTTACTGGCCGATGTTTAAGGTCCACACCCAGACGATGCTTCATTACTTCTGCATCAATCTCGGGCATGTCTGCAGGCACTCAGGCGAAGGCATCTGCATTCCTTTGCAAGAAGATGACGAGTTGCTTTCTGACTTCTCCTTTCAGATTCAAGCCGATCTTTACAGTGTGCTCTCTATTCCCATCATTCAAAGGGACCTCCAGGTCATCAATGGGTTCCTCCCTTTCTTTAGATAGGTCGTCATGGGCGTCGAGTCCGTCCACTAGATAAGGGTCTGCTTGTCTTCCTCCTTGTAGAGCAATATTGTAGTAGTGCCGAGCTAGCGCCCGATCTCCTTTGACCTCTCCGACTCCATGCCTTGTTAGGAACTTTATTTTCAGATGGTAAGTAGAAACCACAGCCCGAAGTGCATTCAAATCAGGTCGGCCAAGGATCACATTATAGGCAGAAGGGGCTTTGACTACTAAAAAAATCGACTTGAGCTCTAGATTGCTTTGGATATCGGCCCGTTACCATAGGCAATGTTATTATTCCTTCCATTGGCACTGCATCACCTGTGAATCCTACTAATGGGAAATTTATCGCGCCCATCCTATTATCAGATATAAATATTTTAGAAAAAGTATAATAAAACAAGACATCAGCAGAGCTTCCATTATCCATTAAAATGCGGCGTATATCATAATCAATAATATTTAAAGTAACTACAACTACATCATTATGCGGAAGCTGAATTTTCTGGGCATCTTTTTTAGTGAAAGTGATAGGTTCTTCAGTCCGCTGCTTCTTTGCTAGCTCTGTTGGCTCACTGGTCTCCCCCTGTTGATGTCTCCCAGCGATAGTGTTGATGATTCCAAGGAAGATCGATCTTCTTGTGGCTCATCCTGCCGAGATGGTTCAGGCTGTGGTGAGGCTCTTGGACGATCTTCTCTTCTCTCCGATTGGCGTTTGATAAATCGATCCAGCCGACCTCTCCTGATCAGTGCCTCGATCTCGTCCTGGAGCTGAATACACTCTTTAGTATCATGACCATGGTCATGATGGTAGAGGCAGTACTTGTTAGGATTGTGCTTGGCTGGATGAGTCCGCATCCTCTCCGGCCTTGGCAACTGCTTCTTTATCTCCATCAGCACCTAGGTCTTTGAGGCGTTCAAGGAGCATAGTTGTTGAATCTTCTGGGAAGGGAGTTCCGCTGGGTCCTTCAATTCGGACTTTCTTGTCGGTGAGCTCGAGGAGTTTGGGCTCGTCTGCACTCGGGAGGAGTTCGGAAGCACGGCCAAGCTTCACTCGGCTTTCTTTTAGGTGCGGGTTTGCTGGATCCACCTGCTTGCCGCTCTCTTGCGGCCTCATCATTTTTCAATTTGAAGGCCTCCTCCGCTCGGGCATAACCTTCAGCCCAGGCCAACATATCAGCAAAATTTCTGACGTACTTCTTTCTAGGGAGGATAGAAGATCATTTTTCTGAAGACTGCCTTTCAGTGCAGCGATGGCTACAGACTGGTCCAAGTTTCGGACCTCAAGCACAGCAGCATTGAAGCGACTGACATAAGCTTGGATGGACTCCTTTCTGCTTTATATTGATGAGGGAGTCCAAACCTCGTCTTGAACGTTGGCTGCTTATGAAATAAGCCGCGAATTGATAGCTCATTTGGTTAAAAGAGAAGATCGTACCCGATTTAAGGCTCGACTACCATTTTCTTGCTGCTTCCTTCCGAATAGATGGAAAAGCTCGGCACAGAATGGCATCTGGTGTACCATGGAGCAGCATTATCGTCCGAAAGACCTCAAGATGGTCGACCAGATCGGAAGTCCCATCGTAGCTCTCGAACTGGGGGAGCTTGAAGTTCGACGGGACGGGCTCCTACATGATTTTGGTAGAGAAGTGGGGATCAGTGCAGATGTCGTCATGGTGGGCCGGGACGGCATGGCGGAGATTCTCAATCCATCGTTTCATGTCCTGAAGCTTCTGATCGAGAGCATCATTGCGACCGTGGATCTCAGAGGGTTGTCGACTGTAGATGGGGAAAGTCTGCTCCAGAGAAGAGTCATCATCGGAGCAGGGGCCCCTTGCTTTTTGCTTCCCCTTCCTAGGGATAACGGGCCTACTGGCCCAGGTTACCCTTCTTTGTGCCGGTTCTTGAAGCTCCGACGGAGGTCTTTTTGGCTAGGCTACTGTCGGGGGATGGTGCATAGCCTGCACCATCTCGGTGAGATCTCGAACCTATTGCATCAATAAGTTAAACTGCTCCAGATCCACCATAGCCGTTGGTGGAGGTTGAGGAGCCAATGATGGAGTTGGAACGGGCGGATCCAGCCTGGATCTGGCGGCAGAAGCAGCAGACCGCCGGATGGTCATCTTCTTTGAGGACATTTCTGGAGCAAAAGAAGATTAAATGGAAGTGGATTCAAGAGATTAGGAGAGAAAGAAGGTAGGTAGGATCGACTAAGCACTTCTTTTAGAACCAGGGCTCAGAGTCCCTTCCTCTAGCACCAATCCTGTTGGTGCAGAAATCCGTAAGGACGTTGGAGGCAGCTGGAGTGGGGAAGATGAGGCTGCCGACTGGACCTGCAAAACAAAATCCTAACTGGAGGTGGGTGGCTTCGGCAGGACTCTCCGATGCTCAAGTCAGTTTTTCAGCCAATTAGAATGGAGTGCTCAGGAAAACAGAGTAATAGGAGAGAAGAGAGCTTAAAGAAAAACGTATCTAAAGGATTCCTTTTATAGAAGTGCGTAATAAATTGATGGTGACAGTCATAACCGTCTGGTAGTGGACCGCTCAAGCCACCTTTGTTACGGAGGATGAATTATCGTTTGTCGCGACTTGTAGGCGGTGGAGATTCCTTTGTTGAAGTTCAGACATAGGTTGGAGACTTCAATGTATGTGGTGGACTTATGACTGGTCGAGGTCTGCTGGGGGCAAAGTCTAGCGGCTTCAAGGAGTTCGGAAGTCTTCTGGGCTGCGTGCAAGTAGGTGCCTCCTAAATTGAGATTTGAAGTTCTGTGCTCCATCCATTGTGGAGCGGTTGCTATGAATCAGTGATTTGATGAGGTTTCTTTGAATGGCTCTAGTTGACTGGCGTAGTAGGGACTAAGTAGGTCCGTGATTGGAAGGAGTGTTGTCGGGAGGAGCACGACTGGAGGAGTTCATTTGGAAGAAATTCGACTGGGAGGAGCGCTGCTGGAGGAATTCGTCTGAATGGAGTGCGATTGAAGGAGTCCATCCGGATGGAGTGTGACTGTAGGGGTCTGTTCGAAGGGAGTGCGGTTGAAGGAGTCTGTCCGAAGGGAGTGCGGCTGAAGGAGTCCGTCCGAAAAAAGTGCGATCAGAAAGAGCACATTGTCTGTGATACAGAATTTCAACTGTCTTCAAGACTCATCACTAATCAAGGTCGAGGGGGTGGAACCTTGGTTCTGTCATTCATTCTAAGTTAAGAAGCAAGGTTAGTTAAATAATAATTTTCTTTTACTGTTCAAGACCATCTAGTCAGGTTTCATTGTCTTTGACAAGTTTTGCGATATGGACTTATTGTTGGGTGGATCGGCGAATTCCTTCGGAACAGGGGTTGGCAGCTAAGGATTTCGGCTGGGGTTATTTTACCCCCAACATACATATATACATTCATATATATATATATATACATATGTACGTACATGCATGCATGTATACATACGTATGTATATATATACGCGTATATATATACATATATATATATATATACGTATATATATAGTGCAGAAAATGGATGGTTGTTGGAGTGCGCTGGAGGTGGAGAGGATCCCGCTGGGGAGACCTGCAAGATAAAGTCCTAGTCGGAGTTGGCTCTGGCGTGGATCCTCCGACGGTCAAGTTAGTTTTCTGGCCAACAAGAATGGAGTACACAGGAGATTAGAAATGAGAATATTTAGAGAAGAAGGCGTATTTGGAGGGTCCCTTTTATAGGTGGAGCCTATCACAGAGTGATAGTGACAGTCATAACAGAATGTCAGAAGGCCGTTCGGGCCACTCAGTGTTCATTTTGGAGAGTGGGTTGTCATTTGTTACGACTTGGTGGCGGTTGGGTATTATTTGCTGGAGTTCGGATAGAAGGTCGAAGACTTTCGAGCTTGGTAGTAGGATATTCATGCTGAGATTAAGCTGTTGGAGCTTGAGGTCGGACTAACTGAGCTTAAAGGTCAGCTTTTAAGTTGTGGATGACGGGCTTATAAATTAGGCTTTGAGTTTGAATCTCGATGGGGCTGTCTTGATAGTTTTTGGAAGCTCAACCGCCTTCAAGGTCGGCTGATGGAGGGCACTCTGGTCTGGAGGGCTTAAATTTAAGAAGGAGAAGCAGGCCCTTCAATTGGGACCGTGGATAAGCTGTCCCTGATTGGAGATTAGGCTCATATTAGTGGTGAGGCCCTTGCGCTGACTCAACTCGTCCAGCCAAGATCCTTGATGTAGAATTGGCAAGATTTGCTGCCCACAGAGTGAACTAGAGGAGTTCGGCCGGCGCCCAAGGTCGAGCACTAGTCGAAGTTGGACGGTGCTGGAGTTCCATATTCATGGGGCGGTTGCTGCCTATTCTAGGCTGGAGATTAGAATCAGTCAAAGGGCAAACTTCTTTTACTGTTCAAGTTCGTCTGGCCAAAGTCCACCAAGTAATCTCGGTAAGATTTGTAGTTATCAAGGTGAGGTTGGAGAACTGGAGTAAAGGAGTTTGACTATTACACGAAATCGAACATTGACGAGAGCAGTCATGGTCTCCAAGGTGAACTTCCATTGATCGGGGCTCTAAACTTAATCGTACTAGGAGGTTGATCTTCAAGAACTAGTCTGGACTAGGGGGTTGTCGTGATTGAAGCTCGGATTTGATCATCACATCATTGCAGCTTTAGATGGCACTGTACCGAGGTTAGACTTCTTGTTGGACTTCAGAGGGAGCTATTTTACCCCCAACATTTGTCCCCTACTCCCGAGTTTGAAGTTCGGACAAAGGGAGTACCAATATCTACGATCACCGAAGTTCCTTCTGGCTTCTTGCTCTTGAGAGATGAAACGTTTTGGACCATTCGGATCGACGCAGAAGTTTCTTCATTACCAAATGACCCAAAATGACCTTAGTTTTCGAAATTCTTCCTGACGTGGAGCTCAATCGTATGGTGCCATAATAATTTTGTAAGACATTTGCTACTGCAATAATGGAGAAGACACAGAGGATGGAGATTCGGCATAGATGATCCATAATCATAACTGCTTTGGGGTTCGACTGACTATTTAAATGCCTTCTCTCTTTTTCGCTTTCACTTTAGTTTGCCTTCATCTCCTCCACTCTTTCTTTGCTCTTCATCTCCACTCCGGACTGTCTTGCCCTATTCTTGCATTGCCTTACCTCCACTTTTTCTTCACCATTCCGACTGCACCATCGAGTTCTCCAACTGCTTTAGGTTAGTACCCCAACCTTCTTTTTTCATTTTCCTCATCTTTCCTCTATTTTTCGGGGTTTCTAGGGGTTCTTCCGTTCTCCTTCTAGTTTTCTTGTTCTCCCAATTTTCTCTTATTTTTTGATAGATTTTTTGACTTTCCTTGATTCGAAATGACTTCTTCGAGTTCTGTGTCCTCTTGGTCCTCTCTTTCCAAGAATTCATCCAACCCAAACCCTTCCAACCTTGGTTCTAGGGATAAAGCTTGAATTCAAAAAAATAACTCAGCCGACCTTCGTCCCAGAGACCATTGCCTGTACCCTTTCTGCCAAAAATCTTTTTTTAATCTGAGTTCAGTACGGGGTCCATTCCGAGTACGAGCTGGAACTTTCTAGATCAAATGACCGAGCTTGTGCCCCTCCTTCGGGTCGGTTTTGTTTGTACAAGGAGGCTCTCTGTGCCGGGCTAAGACTTCCGATCATTCTTTTTGTCATCAAAATTTTTCACTTCTTGAACATATCTCTTTCTTCAGTAGTCCTGAACTTCTTTCGCTTTATTGTAGGATTCCTTGCGCTGTCTCCTGGTCGAGGTCCGACCTTCAATTTCCTTATTTCGGACCTTCTTCACCTTTAAGCGTCACCCTTCTGCCAAGGACTGGTAGTATATCTTCCTCTAGTTTGGCAAGAAGGGATTGCTTAAAGGTTCTCCTTTCTCCATTCATTACTGGAAGGGAAAATTTTTCTGTCTTGTTCCGTCCTTCAGTTGAGTTGAGGCTTCCCCCTTGGGGCCAACTGAGAGATTCAGTACATAGGGCTCTAGGGTTAGAACAGGGAGATTTTGATTCTGCCAACATTCTCAGAAATTATAAAGCTCCCTCACTGCCCAATTTGGTAGATGATCGAACCTTGTACAACCTCGGCTTAAGCCCATTCAACCTTGAAGGTATAAACTTATACTTTCTTTTCTGCTTCTTCATCCTTTCTCCTAACTTCGGCCTATTCGCTTTTGCAGAGATGACTCCCGAGGAACTAAAGCAGTTGACCAAAGGACTTTGGGTCCAAAGAAGGAAGGGAGGTGCTTCGAGGGAGACATTGAAACGAGCAAAGGTTGGCGACCCAAGCTTGGCCATTCTAGCTTAGGCAGCTTCTGCTCGGAGGCTGCAGCGCCCCCACCGATCTTGACCTCGCCCACCGAGATCATTACTTTCGCGCCTCTCAAGGTGGAGAAGAGGAAAAAGACTGTTGTCAAGAGGGTCCGAAAGAATTTTGGCAAGTTAAGTGGCAACAATGCCGACCCGGACCAAGCCTCCCTTGACGATTGGGGAGTAGTCCGACCCTTGATGGAGGGTTGCATCATCCCGGACATAATCGAGAGGATTCTTCAGATGGATGACCAAGAGCGAAAGGACTCTTTTGCGGCCTTCCTTGAGGTAGTCAATTCTTCCTTTTCGCACTTAGTTAAATATATGCAGGCTCTCCAGAAATAACATGTATCTTGTTGTTTGCAGCTGGGGCACCACCTCTTTGTAAATGTGGAGGTGGTTGGTCTCCATAAGGCCGAGACTTCGAAAGCCGTTGAGACGGTCAAATAGTACAAGGGCGAGATCAAACTCCTAAAGGAGGCACACTCTGCCGAGGTCGGGCGCCTCCAAAAAGCGCTCCAGAGAGAAGAACAGGCATTGGCGAAGGTAAAAGTTGCATTAACCTCGGAGGAGGAAAAAAGGAAGAAGGCCGAGACCGAGGTCGTCGAAGAAAGGAAGTGGATAGTTGAAGCCAAGAAGTGAGCTATTTTGGCCTTCAAATCTTCCAAGGAATTGGAAGGTATCAAGAATAGTTCGCCCGAGAAGCATTCAGCAAAGGCTTCGACCTCTACCAATAGAAGGTTGCTGAGAAGTTCTTTGGGTTGGACCTCGGCTTTCTGTTAGGTTAGTACCCCCCCCCCACCGAGCTTGTTGCCTACGCCCCCGCATACGCCAAGGAGCTGGAACCTGCTGAGGCCGCACCGAACTCTTCCGCTGTCTCACCCTCAGAGGTCATATATATATATATTTCTTTTTCATTCCATGTACTTAAGTTTTTCAGTTAATGAAATTAAATATTTTCTTTTTCATACCTCCATGTGTCATGATGTGTCAATAATTCAGAACCTGGCATGCAAGTACTGTCGTTAGCCACAATCATGGGCTGAAGTTGCGCCGCTACCTCGGGCCATTTTCCTGAAAGCTCGTTAAAGAATTGAGGAAGTTCGGCACGTCAACAAGAAATTGAAGAAAATAGAAGATGAACTTCAGAAATCGAAAAATAACTATGCAATTGCCTCGGCTGAAATCAACTGCCTTCACCAAGCTTTCAAGTAGGCCTTCAACGAATACACGGCCAAGAAATATCATTTATTTGAAGAGCTTGAGCGGGCATCTAAGCGAGCCAGCGAGTAGTCCTGGACCTTGACTGTCAAAATATGTTCTCTTGAGGTCAAGCTCTGAGAGGTGAAAGAAAAAATTCAATAGTTGGAGAGAGGCTCGGCCTGGGCTCAAAATTAGGGAGAATATGGTTGGGATTGGTCAAAAGAGTTCTCCGATCTCCAGAAACAGTTGCACGTGGCTGAGGCATACGACACCTATAGACTTAGCTGGTGCAACCAGATTGCCGAACTCAGTTGGAAATTTCGGATAGCCAATGATGAAGTAACTCGATTTCGGAAGTAACTAGCAGATAGAGCTCAAGCTGGTCCAAGCGTAGATTCAGTTGAGAATCCAAACAACTTATTAAGAAAATGCCATAAAGGATGTTGAAGCCGAGTTCGCTGTTCTGGGAAAAAGATTGAGAGAAGCTGAGGGGACTCTCAAAGAGCCCAGAAATTGCTTGGCGAAAGCTTGGCGGCGAGGCAAGAACTTGAAGAAAAGGTGAATGACTTGAAGCATTTCCTTGTAATGGTCGGGGCCGGCAGTCCGAAGTCCGAGGACTTTGGTTTTCTTTTCCTTTTTCTCTCCCTTTTTTTTGTAATCGGTCTTGAAGACCTATGTAATGAACTTCAATTTAATGAAATCATCTTCCTTTCAATTATCCTTCTATGTTCTATCTCGGTTTGATGCTTTTTGGTCACTTTGTTTTTTTGTTATGCCCGACGTTGATATTATTTTGAAACAATAATTTCAATCCAATGTCTCATAGATCTGTCCTCTTTGTTTATGAACAAGGGTCTTCCAAACTTGTTTTAGGAAAAGTTTTATCCTCTCGTTCGAGGATTAGAAATCTTCATGTCCTTCGTAAGGGTCTTCACCAAAATGGCTTTCACCCTCGTTAGAACGAGGTTCTTCTCCTGTTTCTAATGAGGTTATTGAGGCATAAAAGAGCCATTGAGAAGGCTTCTCCCTGTAGGTACAAATGGCTTTTACCCTCGTTAGGATGAAGTTCTTCTATTTCTAACAAGATTGCTGGGGCACAAATGGGCCGTTGTAAGGACCTCTCCCCTAGGGCATAGATGGTCTTCACCCTCGTTAAGACAAGGTTAACCTCCTGTTTAAGAACTGAAGGCCTTCACCCTCGTTAAGACGAGGTTAACCTCATATTTAAGAATCGGACCTCCTGTTTAAGAACCGAAGGCCTTCATATCTCTTGTAAGGGTCTTCATCCATGTCAGGACGAGGTTCTTTTCTTGTGCTTGATGTGATTAACCTCCTGTTTAAGAACCGAAGGTCTTCACCTACATTAGGATGAGGTTCTTCTCCTGTTCCTAATATGGTTAACCTTCTGTTTAAAAATCGAAGGCCTTCATATCTCTCGTAAGGATCTTCATCCACGTTAGGATGAGGTCCTATTCCTGACGTGTTAGGACGAGGTTCTCTTATTTCTAATGTGGTTAACCTCCTGTTTAAAAATCGAAGGTCTTCATATTCCTCCTAAGGGTCTTCACCCATGTCAGGACGAAGTTCTGTTCCTGACATGGTTAACCTCCTGTTTAAGAGTTGGAGGCCTTCATATTTCACTTTGTTTTAGAACAAAGCTCGGCTTGATTATTTCCTACTATAATTCAATTTGCACAAGAGACAAGAATGTTAAAATAAAGAGTTTTTATTGAAATATGGTTATCGATATTATATTCGTAGATTTTTCGAATTTCAAGATTGGGGTAGTGTAGTGCCTTCAAGCTTCTTTATGCGATAAGTTCCGGATCAGACAACTTCCTCGGCTTCATATGGACTTTTGCAGTTTAGAGCAAGCTTGTCTTGATTTTGTAGTTGAGAAACCTCTGCTCGTCGTAGTACTAGATCTCCGACCTTGAAAATTTTACTCCTGACCCTTAAATTATAGTACTGAGCTACTTTCTGCCTATAGGCTGCCATCTGAATTTGAGTTTTCTCTCATTTTTCTTCCAGTAGATCAGGATTTGCCCTAAGATCCTATGAATTGCTTTGTTCATTGATGCTTTCAACTTATGCTGAGGAAAGTCCAAGTTTGACTGAAATGACCATTTCAGTTCCAAAAGCTAGAGCAAATGGAGTTTCTTCCATAGACAACCTCTGAGTGGTTCTATCAGCCCAGAGTACATGATAGAGCTCATCCATCTATATTCATTTTGCTCATTCAAGTCTTGCCCTTATTTCTTGCAGCAGGGATCTGTTAGTTACTTCAGCTTCACCATTCGCCTGATGGTGGGCTACAGATGTGAAATAATGAGAGATATTCAAGTCCTCATAAACTACCGCCGTTGTCAGTGATCAATGTTCGGGTTAGACCAAATTTGCACACAATCGATTACCAAACAAAGTCCTGAACTTTAGCTTCAGTGATTCTTGCTAAGGATTTGGCCTCAATCCACTTGGTAAAGTAGTCTACCACTACTAGGAGAAATTTTTCCTGTCCATATGCTATAGGAAATGGTCCAAGTATGTTCATTCTCCATTATGCAAATGGCCATAGAGCGCTCAAGAGTGTAAGCAAGGAAGCCGGTTGCCTTTGGACATTGGCATTTCTTTGGCACCAATCACATTTCTTACATAGTTGGCTCCATCCTGCTGCATGGTTGGTCAATAATATCCTTGTCGAAGTAGCTTATAGGACAATGATCTAGCTCCGAGATGGTTTCCATATACTCCTTCGTGAACTTCCGTTAGGGCATAATTGGCTTCAGATGGTTGGAGGCACTTGAGGAGTGGTAAGAAATAAGATCTCTTGTATAGCTTGTTTTTATATAAGATGTAGTGAGAGGTCTGATTTCTCAATTTTTGAGCTTCTTTGGGGTCTCTGGGGAGGATTCCATCTTTGAGATATAGAATCAACGGATCGATCCAACTAGGCTCATGGTCCACTTGCATTATTGTTTGAGGTTCCTCCGAGCTTGGCTGTCGAAGAACTTAGAAGAAAATCTCTTTTGGCAACTCATTCGCAGCTAAAGTAGCCAATTTGGACAAAAGATCAGCTTTAGAATTCTCTGCACTCGGAATCTATTGTATGTCAAAATTGTCAAAGATTGGGATCAAATTTTTTACTTTATCTAGATATTTCTTCATGCTTTCCTCTCATGCCTCGTAGCCGCCATTGATTTGCCCTACCACCAATTGCGAGTCGCCGTAAAGCTTCACATGGTTTACCCCCAGTTCTTTGGCAATTTTTAATCCTGCGATCAGAGCTTCATATTCTGCTCCATTATTAGTCGTGAGGAATTCAAAGCGCAATGCATAGTCAGCAATAACTCCTGGATTGATAAGAATCAAGCTCGTACCTGCTTTAGAAGCACTAGACAAGCCATCAACATACAAGGCCCAGAAATCTTCAAGGAGGTTGACTTTCTCCTTATAGGAGTTCGAGTAAATACTAGAAGTACTGACTTCATGTGGCTCAAGCTCTGCTGGATCTGGAATGGTACATTCGACTACGAAGTCAGCTAATATTTGAGCTTTAATGGATAGCCGATGTTGAAACTTGAGATCAAATTCAGTAAGTTCGATTGTCCATTTTGCTATTCTCCGTGAAGTGTCTGGGCAGTGGAGGACTGTCTTTATAGGCTGATTTGTGAAAATCATTATTGTGTGTCCTTGAAAATAAGGTCGAAGCTTTTTGGCTGCAATCAACAAAGCATAAATCAGTTTTTCTGATTTGGTATACCTTATTTCCGCACCTTTTAGAACTCGGCTTATATAGTAGATCAGCTTTTGAACTTTATTCTCCTCTCTGACTATGATAGCTTCGATGGCCACAGGAGATATTGCCCGATACAAGAACAACTCTTTGCTGGGTTCGGGCTTGGCAAAGAGGGGAGGTGAGTTGAGGTAGCTCTTAAGTTCCTCAAAGGCTCGCTAACATTCAAGGGTCCAGCAAAAGTTCTTCGGTTGTTTGAGCACTTGGAAGAAGGGCATGCAGTATTCTGCCGATCTTAAAACGAAACGATTCAAAGCCACGATCTTCCCCGTCAGATGCTGAACTTCTTTTATTATCTTGGGAATGGTCATCTCTTGGATAACTTGGATCTTCTCTGGATTTGCCTCGATGCCGCGTCTTGATACCATGAATCCTAAAAAGTTTTCCGAAGTCATCCTGAAAGCATATTTGGTTGGGTTCAGCTTCATTTTGTACTTTTGGAGAGTGTTGAATGTCTCCTCCAGGTCGGCAATATGATTTCTTGAAGATTGGCTCTTGACAAGCATATCATCCACGTAAATCTTCATGTTGCGGCCGATCCGCTTAAAGATTTTGTTCATAAGGCGTTGGTAGGTTGCACCTGCATTTTTGAGTTCAAAAGGTATAACCTTGTAACAATAAAGACCACAATCAGTAATAAAAGTAGTTTTCTTGTTATCTTCAGATGCCATCCGGATTTAATTATAGCCAGAGAAGGCATTCATGAAGTTAAGAAGTTCATGGCCCTAGGTTGCGTCCATCGATTGGTCAATTCTAGGTAGAGGATAGCTATTTTTTGGGCAGGCTTTGTTCAGATTAGTAAAATCTATGCACATCCTTTCTTGCTATTTGCCTTCTTCACCAAGACTACGTTCGCTATCCAGACTGGGTAGGATACCTTATGGATGAACTTGACTTTGAGGAGTTTGTCCACCTCGTCCATAATGGCCTTCTGTTGCTCAGGTGCAAAGTTGCGCTTCTTTTGTTTCACAGGTTGACGCTTGTGGTCCACACTCCGGCGATGCTTCGTTACTTTGGCATCTATCTCAGGCATGTCTACGAGAACCTATGCAAAAACATTGGCGTTCCTTCGGAGAAAGGTAACGAGCTGTCCTTTAACTTTTTCTTCTAAATTTGAGCTGATTTGAACTCTGTGGTCCTCATCCTCATCATTCAAAGAAACTGAAACAAGGTCATCAATCAGTTCTCCTTGCTCAGTCAAATTATCATGGATGTCAACTCCATCCACGGGACAAGGTTTGAGCTGCTTTCCTCCTTGTAGAGCAATTTTATAACAATGACGTGCCAAGATCTGATCTTTTCTGACTTCTCTGACTCCGTATTCTGTTGGAAACTTCATCTTCAAGTAGTACATCGATACCACAGCTCAGAGTGCATTCAGCCCAGATCGTCCAAGAATTGCATTGTAAGCAGAAGGAGCCTTCACCACTAGAAAATCAACTTGAGCTTTGGATTGTTTCGGGTACCAACTTGCCACAACTGGTAAAATGATTATTCCTTCAATCGGTACAGCATCACCGGTGAACCTCACTAATGGAGAGCTTAGTGGCTCCATATGACTATCAGGTATAGACATTTTAGAGAGCATCATAAAACAAGACATCGACAGAATTTTTATTATCTACCAAAATATGGCGTACATCATAATTTGCAATATTTAAAAAAACTACAACTGCATCATCATGTGGAAGTTGAATCCTTTGTGCATCTTCTTTAGTGAAAGTAACGGGTTCCTCAATCCTCCGCTTATTCGCTGATTCTGTTGATCCATTGGCCTTCTCTTGCTAACGTCCCCTAGCAATAGTGTTGATGATTCCAAGTGGGGACCGATCTTCTTAGGGCTCTGCCCTTCGAGGTGGTTCTGACTGCGGAAGGACTTTTGGCCGATCATCTCTACTTTCAGGTCGATGTCATAGAAACTGATCTAGTTGACCTCGTCTGATCAGCTCAATTTCGTCCTGGAGCTGGATGTATTCTTCAGTATCGTGACTGTGATCACGATGGTACAGAAAATACTTGTTGGGATTGCGCTTGCTTGGGTGAGATCGTATTTTATCCGGCCTCGGCAGTTGCTCCTTGATTTTCATCAGCACTTAAGTTTTCAGAGTATTCAGGAGAGAACAGTTGTGAAATCTTCTAGGAGGGGGGCTTTGTCGTATCCTTCGGTCCAGGCTTCTTGGCCAACGAGCTCGAGGTGGAGTCCGGGCTCGTCTGCATTCAAGAGAGGTTTTAGAGTGCAGATGAGCTTGACTTGGCTTCTCTACAGGTGCGAGCTTGCTAGAGTCTCCCGCCTGCCACTCTCCTACGGCTTCATCATCCCGGAGCTTAAAAGCTTCCTCAGCTCGGGCGTAGCCCTCAGATTGAGCTAGCATGTCGGCGAAGTTTCGGGGATACTTCTTTTCTAATGAGAAGAGGAGATCATTCTTTAGAAGACTGTTATTCAGAGCAGCCATAGCAATAGATTGGTCCAAATTTCGGATCTTTAAAGCTGTGGTATTGAATCGGCCGATGTAAGCTCGGATGGATTTTTCTTTTTTCTGCTTGATGTTGATAAGAAAATCCGAACCTCGTCTCTAACGTCGGCTGCTGATGAAGTGAGCCACAAATTGATAGTTCAACTAATCAAAGGAATAGATGATACCCGATTTAAGGCTCGAGTACCAATTTCTTGCTGCGCCCTTCAGGGTCGATGGAAAAACTCGGCACAAAATGACATCCAGCGCATCATGGAGTAGCATTATAGTCCGAAAGGCTTTGAGGTGGTTGATAGGATCCGAGGTCTCGTCGTAACTTTCAAACTGGAGGAGTTTGAAGTTCGGTGGGATGGGCTCCTGCATGATCTAGATAGTAAAGGGTGGATCGGTGCAAATGTTATCATTATGGACTGGGACAGCATGACGGAGCTCCTCAATCCACTGGTTTATTTTCTAGAGCCTTTGATTGAGGGTATCATCTCGATCATGAATCTCAAAATGCGGCTGACTTGACAGGGGTAGAGATCTTTCGGGAGTGGAGTCATGCTCAGAGTAGGAGCTCTCTGCTCTTTGTTTTCTCTTTTCAGGGTTCTCTGGTTGGCTTCTCCAGGTGGGCCTTTCCTGTGCCGGATCTCGATGCTCCGGCGACGGCCTTTCCGACAGTGCCGGTGCCGGAACTTGCTGCATGGCCTGCATAGCTTCCGTAGGGCCTCTTACTTGCTGGAGCAATAGGTTGGATAGGTTTATGTCCATTACTACTGCCGGTTGGGGAGGCTGGGGTGCGGGCAATGGGGTCGAAACTGGTCGATAGGCCGGTTCTTGGTTGGATCTTGCAACGGTGGCAATAGATCTTCGAGAGGAAGCTTTTCTAGGTGGCATTTTGCTTGGACAAAAAAAAAATAGAAGAAGAAAGGAAGAAGATTGCTCGATTGGATACTTCTTTTAGAACAAGGGCTCACTATTCTCTTCCTCTAGCGCCAATCCAGTTGGTGCAGAAAACGGACGACCGCCGGAGTGTGCTGGAGGTGGAGATGAGGATCTCGCCGGAGAGACCTGCAAGACAGTCCTAGCCGGAGTTGGCTCCGGCGTGGACCCTCCAACGGTCAAGTTAGTTTCCTAGCGAACAAGAATCGTACATAGAAGATTAGAAATGAGAAGAATGCTTAAAGAAGGTGTATTTGAAGGGTTTCTTTTATAGATGGAGCCTATAACGAAATGATAGTGACAGCCATAATAGAATGTTAGAAGACCCGTTCGGGCCTCTCAAAGTTCGTTACGGAGAGTGAGTTGTCGTTTGTCGCGACTTGCTAGGGTTGGGTATTATTTGCTGGAGTTTGGATGGAAGGTCGGACGGGGCTTCTGAGCTTGGTAGTATGATAGTCATGCTGAGATTAAGCTATTGGAGCTTGAGGTCGGACTAACTGAGCTTGAAGGTCAGCTTTTAAGTTACGGATGACGGGCTCATAAATTAGGCTCTAAGTTTAAATCTCGATGGGGCTGTCTTGACAGCTTTTGAAAGCTTGGCCACCTTCAAGATTGGCCGATAGAGGGCACTTTGGTCTGGAGGGCTTAAAGTCGAGAAGGAGAAGTGGATCCTTCAATCGGGATTGTGGCTAAGCTGTCCCTGATTGGAGATTGGGCTCATATTAGTGGCGAGGTTCTTTTGCTGACTCAACTCATCCAGTCGAGATCCTTGATGTAGAATTGGCAAGATTTGCTGTCCACAGAGTGAAGTAGAGGAGTTTGGTCGGCACCCAAGGTCGGCCACGAGTCGAAGTCGGACGGTGCTGGAGTTCCATGTTCGCGGGGCGGCTGCTATGTATTATGGGTTGGAGATTAGAATCAATCAAAGGGCAAACTTCTTTTACTGTTCAAGTTCGTCTGGCCGAAGTCCACCATGTAATCTCAGCAAGATTTGCAGTTATCAAGGTGAGGTTGGAGAACTAGAGTAAAGGAGTTTGGCTATTATACAAAATCGGACATTGATCGGAGTAGTCGTGGTCTCCAGGGTGAATTGCCTTTGATCGGAGCTTTGAACTTAATCATACTGGGAGGTTGATCTTCAAGAACTAGTTTGGACTAGGGGGTTGACTTGATTGAAGCTCGAATCTGATCATCGCAGCTCCAGATGGCACTATATCGAGGTCGGAGTTCCTGCTGAGCTTCGGCAAGAGATATTTTAACCCCAACAATATGTATATACGTGCGTACGTACGTATATATATACTTATATATATACATATATACATATATGTATGTATAGATGTCTGTCTGTCTTATATACATGCATGTATGTATGTGTACACACCTACATATATACATACATACATACGTATGTATGTATATATCTATATACACACACACGTACATACATATATATGTATGTGTACATATACATATGTACATATGTATGTATGTATGAATGTGTACATACATACATATATATAGATATATACATATGTATGTATGTATGTATGTGTACATACATATATACACACACACATACACATATATGTACATACATATACATACATATATACATACATATACATACATACATATATAAGTATAGATATGTATAGGTATATAAATATATACCTATACATATCTATACTTATATATACACACACACACACACATATATATATATGTATATGTGATTGTGTATATACATACGTACGTGTGTATATATATATATGTTGGTGTAGAAAATGGTATTGGGGTCGGAGTTGCTGGAGCTGATGGAGATGAGGTTGCCGACGAGACCTGCAAGAAGTCCAAACTGGAGGTGGGTGGCTCTGGTAGGACCCTCCAATGCTCAAGTCAGTTCTCTGACCAATAAGAATGGAGTACTCAAGAGAATTAGAGTAGGAAGGAGAGCTTAAGAGAGAAGAAGCATACCCGAAGGGTTCTTTTTATAGGCGGAGGTCGTAACAGATCGATCGTGATGGTTATAACCATTTGCTAGTGGGCTATTCGGCGCTATTACGAGTTTGTTATGGAGAATGAGCTGTGATTCTGTTGGGATTTGTAGGCAGTTGAGATTGATTTGTTGGAGTTCGGATGCGGTTTCTGCCTCTATCAAAGAGCTGTGCGAGCTGGAGTGGAGAGCCTGAAGTTAAATAGGCCGAACTTGGGGATCAGCCTTTGAGTGGCAAGTGACGAACTGGCAATCAGTTAAAGCCTGCTAGTGCTGCTTGCAATAGCATCGAGGAGTTCGGCCGCTATGGAATTCGTCTGGAGATGAATTCAGCTGGACAAGGTTCCTGGTATAAGGTTGATGAGATGTGTTGTCAATTGCGAAGAAATTTGGCTGTACCCAAGGTCTGCCATAAGCAAAGTCGGAAGGTGTTGGGATTTGGCTTTCAATGGAGTTCAACTAGCATTGCTCTTGATGGCTCTCAAGAATCCTGCCATCTTCAAGGTCGTCCACAAGTTGGTAATTGTTCTGGATTGAAGGTCAAAGAGAACAATGGATTTGTCGATTAGGACTGCAGCTAGGTTCTCTGGGGAGAAGCTTGGATTCACGTTAACGATGATGTCCTTTTTGCCAACTCAAGTTTGTATACTAATTCTTGATGCAGAAGTGTCAGGTCTGCCATTCATAGAGTGGGGTACAGAAGTTCGACTGAGAAAGAGTTCTGCCATTTCGAGGTCTCGAACATGGGTCTGGTGGAATCTGCCAACTGTTGTGGAGAGATAAGGCCGGAAGGAGGTTCAATTGGAGAGGAGTTCAGTTATCTCCAAGGTCGATCAGATTGGACTATACTGAAGTTCGTTACTCGGAGTTCTGCTGTCTACCTCATGTCATGGGTAATAATCGATCGAATGGCGATTTCCTTCATTGTTCAAGCTCGTCCGGATGAAGTTCATCACGCCTTGTGGGTTCTGCAATTAATTGGGGAGCTGATAATTATAGTTAGGAGGATCATCTTGCCCACAGTTTGACTGAAGTTCGGCCATGGTTGCCATAGTTCCGGACGGAACTATACCGAAATCAAATACCCTGCAGAACTTCAGCAGAAGCCATTTTATCCCCAACATGTCCTACTCCCGAGTTCAAAAATTGAATGAAAGGAGTACCGAAATTGCGACCGCCGAAGTTCACTGTTTTCCCGCTTTTCGGAAGATGAAAAGTTTTGCCTTTTTCAATTGGCATCGAGGCTTCTTTAATGACTGAATGACTTGAAACGATCGCAGCATTCGAAATTCCCCCTGGCATGACGCTCTAAGTATGGCTCCATTATTGTTTTGGTAGACGTTGGACACGTGGCAGGCAGCGGCTGGGTGGAGAGGATCTATAATCATGACCTTCCTTGACTTCTTTCGGCTATTTAAGCTCATCCTTTTCCTCCGGCTTTTTACCTTGGCTAGTGTTCTTCTCCTGTTCTTCATCTTCTCCGAGCGTCCTGTCTTTCCTCCATTGTAGCCTCCCCAACCGTCGGTGCATCCCTTGCCGGCTTCCTACTTTTGTGGCCATCTTCTTGAGTTCTCTGACCGGTCTAGGTTAGTTCCCCAACCTTTTCCATGTGTTTTTTTGCTTTTTCTTGCTCTCATCTTCTCAAACTCTTCATAGGATTTTACTATTCACCCTTGGTTCTTTCAAAACGTTGCCGTCTTTTTCCTTTGACTATTAAAGGATTTTTCGAATTTAGTTCAATCCACGTCTTCTAAAATGTCTTGGTCTTCTGGTTCTAGGAGTCCGGCTCGCCCGAACTCGCCAGACCTTAGTCTTAGGGAAACCACCGAACCCATAGAAGCACCTCGGCCTGCCTTTGCCCTCGAGACCATCCCCTACTCTGTCCTGAGGACTTGTCGTTAATCCGAGTCTGGATTCCTTTCGACTATGAACTTGAGCTTTCCAAACCAAGCGGCCGAGCCTGTGCCCCTCCTCTAGGTCACTTTTGTTTGTATTTGGAGGCCTTCCGTGCCAGGTTAAGGCTTCCGCTTCCCCCTTATGTAGTGGCACTTTCTGATTTTTAGATATCTCCTTATCTTCCATGGTGCCGAATTCCTTTAGATTCATCATAGGATTCCTTTCTCTCCATATCTCCGCTGAAGTTTGATCTACCATTTCACTATTCCGCAAACTTCACCTTTAAACACTATCGGTGGTATCTCTCCCCCCACTAAGGATTGATGGTATCTCTTTCTCCAGTTCGGCAAGGAGTCACCGAAGGGTGCCTCTTCTTCCATTCATAATTGGAAGAAATTTTTTTTTTTCATCTCTTGTCCAAACCTAGAATTAGGACTTCCGTCTTGGGGGCATTTAAGAGATTCAGTCCATCGAGCCCCTGGGCTAGAAAGGTCGGATCTTGATTCTGTTAATAGGTTGAAGGATTATAAGATTTCCTTGCTGTTCAAACTCATCGACAATCATACTCTATTCAATCTTGGCCTAAGTCTGCTTGACCTTAGAGGTATTTATATTCACCTTCTTTTGTTCTTTCTATCTCCCTTCTAATCTCAACTTTGTGATTACTGCAGACATGACTCCAGAAGAAGCGAAAATGTTGGCGAGAGGGCTTTAGGCCCAAAAGCGGAAGAAGGCCCCTGGGGAATTGTCAAAGCGAATGAAGGTTGGGGGCCTGAGCTCTACCACCCCTGTAGAAGTCTCCACCCCGGAGGCTGCAGTGCTGTTGACGAGCCTGAGTCCGCCCTCTGAGGTCCCTGCTCCGGCTCCTTCTAGAGAGGAGGCAAGGAGGAAGAAGAAAAAGGTCGCTAGGAGATCCCGCCCCCAACGAAATTCAGGGGGAAGCAGTGATGACAGCATTGATTGGGAGAATGCCTCCTTCGATGACTGAAGAGTCGTTAAGGCTCTGATTGATGGATGTGTGCTTCCACACATTGTCAAGAGAAATACCTGTGTCGACCTTGACCAGTGGGTCAAGGACTCCTTTGGGGCATACCTTGAGGTAATGGTTTCTTACTTCATTTTTCAAGTTCTGTCATGTATTCTTTAACTGTATAAATGATATTATTATTTTGCAGATCGGCTACCAATTGATGGCCAACCTTGAGATGATCAAGGCCGAGAAAGCTGAGGCCTCAAGAGCTGCCGAGGAAGCTCAAGGACACAAGGCCGAGGTGAGTTATCTCTCGGCTGAAGTTGGGCGCTTACAGGAGGGGCTTAAAAAGGAGCAGATATCTGCTGATTTGAGGGCAGCCCTGGCGTTGGAGGAAGGAGGTCGAGATGAATTTCACCGAAGAGAAGAGGCGAGCGATGGAAGAGGCCGTCTCCACCTTCAAATCTTCGGAGGAATTAAGGGACATCAAGATGGTCTTTGCTCATGAAGCCTTCATCAAGGGATACGACCTCTGCCAGTTGAGGGTTGTGGAGAAGTTCTCGAAGTTGAAGCTTGATTTTTTGTCAGGGGAATCCTTCGAAAGATGAAACTGAACTTTCTCCGAGCAAAGCTGCTGTTCCGGATGCTGCCGTTGAACCTGCTACATCTGCCCCTGCTGCCGCTGAAGGGACTACATCGGCCGATGTTGCACCAAGTCCCTCCAGATCTCCTATAGAGGTCTGAGACCTCTATCCATTGTATCTTTTTCTTTTTATTTTCCATGTATTCAAACACTTTTAATCAATGAAAGAAAATCTTCTCATTCGCCATTCTTCTTTGTCATGGTATTTTATGTGTCGAGTGTAGTCCACTGAAGCCGAACCATTGCCTCAAGGTATCCCCTTGAAGGCTCACATCGTAAGTCTGAAGCAAGAAGTACATCGAACAAAGAATAAATTAAAAAAGATCAAGGATGAACTTTAGAAGTTCAAAAAGTGCTATACTAATACCTCTATCGAAATCAACCGTCTTTGTCAATCCTCCAAACAATTCTTTAGGAAGTTTACCACTAAAAAGTACCACCTGACTGAGTTGGAACGGGCATGGAAACTTGCTGGTGACAAAGCTTGGAATTTGACCGCGAAGATCTGCTCTCTTGAAGTCGAGCTTCGCGAGCCAAGAGAAAAGATCAGCCAATTGGAAAAGGGTTTGGCCTGGGCCCAGAGTAAAGGAGAGTATGGCTGGGATTGGTTGAAAAAATTCTCCGACCTTTAGAAACAACTCCGTGATGCCGAGATAGCATATGACACTTATCGGATCAGCTGGTGTGGACAGATAGAGGAGTTGAAAATAAGCTCGTGGCGGCTAATGTAGAGGTAGCTTGACTCCGAAAACAGTTGGCAGATAAAAGCTTGGTCCGGTCCGAAAGGGGATCCGGAAGAAATTGCATCTTTAAAGAGAACCCTGGGAGACCTTTCGGCGACTTATGAAAAGAATAAGGCCGAACTCCTGCAGCTTCAGACGACTTACAACGAAAGCGCAGTGAAGGATGCCGAAGCTGAGTCCGCTGTTTTAAGAAAGAGACTGAGAGAGATGGAAGACGATCCATGGAGAGCCAACAAATTACTTGGCGAGAGTCTGACGGCAAGAAAGGATCTTGAAGAAAAGGTCAATGACTTAAAACATGCTCTTGTATTAGCTGGAGCCGAAAGCCCAAAGTCTAACTCTGAATAATACTTCGGCCCTTCTTTCTTTCTTTTTTTTTGTAATTGGTCTTAATGACCCACGTAATGACTTTTATTTTTAATGAAATGAAGTTTCTTTCATTTACCTGTATGTATTTCACCTTATCTTGACACTTGCCAATTCACTTTATTTCCTTATTGTGCCCGACATTGACGTCGTTTCAGAATAATAACTTCTACTCTGTTTTGTCTATCTGTCCCCCTTATCTATGAACAAGGGTCTTCGGATCTGTTTGGGGACTAAAACAAAACTTCATATTTGCATTCTACCTTCCGTTTTGGAGCTGGGGGCTTTAAATTCCTAGCAGGGCCTTTATCCATGTTAGGACGAGGTCCACCTCCTATTCCTGATGTGATTATCGGGGCATAAAAGGACCATTGAGAGGGCCTTTTTCTATTATCTCTGGTTTAAGAATCGAAGGTCTTCATCCTCGTTACGATGAGGCTAACCCCCTATTTAAGAATCGGAGGCCTTCAATTCCTAACAAGATTGTCGAGGCACGAAAGGGCCGTTGATAGGGCCTCTTTCCGATGTCTTCGATTTAAGAATCGGAGGTCTTCAATTTTTCATAGGATTTTCATCCATGTCGGGACGAGGTTCACCTCTTGTTTCTAACGTGGTTGGCTATTTTTCTTGTTAGGACGAGGTCCACCTCCTGTTCCTAATAAGATTGCTGGGGCACAAAAGGGCCGTTGAGAGGGCCTCTCTTCGACGTCTTTGGTTTAACAACCGGAGGTCTTCAATTTTCCATAGGGTCTTCATCCACGTCGGGACAAGATCCACCTCCTGTTTCTGACGTGGTTGGCTAATTTTCTTGTTAGGATGAGGTCCACCTTCTGTTTCTAACAAGATTGTCGGGGCACAAAAGGGCCGTTGAGAGGGCTTCTCCCCGACGTCTCCAGTTTAAGAACCGGAGATCTTCAATTCTCCATAGGATTTTCATCCACGTCAGGACGAGGTCCAGCTCCTGTTTATACGTATATGTATATGTTGACGCAGAAATTGATCGTCGCTGGAATCAGCTGGAGTGGAGGTAGACGAGGTCGCCGCCGGGACCTGCAAAACAAAGTTCCGTTCGGAGCCGATGGGGTGGTGGCTCCGGCAGGACTCTTCGACGATCAAGTCAGCTCTGGCCAACAGGAATGGAGTGCTCGGGAACGAGTTCCACGGAGCTTAGAGAAGGAGAGGAGAGCTTAGAGTTAGCATATCTGGAGGGTTCTTTTTATAGGCGGAGCTTGATGGTGACAGCTGCAGCTGCCTGGTGGCGGACCGCTCGAGGCTGCATCGGGTTTGATGCAGAAAGGATGGTATCGTTAGGCTGATAGCGACAGCCATACCGTCCGATAGTGGTGGGCTGCTCGAGGTCTGGCGGAGCCGCCTGTAGCGTCGCCTGTGGCAGACTGATGGTGACCGTTCGTCCAGCTTTAATAGCCATGGCTCGGAAAGTAGGCATGGCGGACTTCAGCATATATCGATTCCAAAGGAGTTCGGACTCCTGAAGAGGAAGCTCGGAAGGAATTCGGCTTCCGTAGGCATTTGGCTGGAGGAGTGTGGCTAAGGCTCGGTCGTTGGGGAGTTTGGAAGGAGCTCGACCGGCTGAAGGGGATGTCTGGGAGGAATCCGGCTCCTGAAGAAGTCCGACTGAAGGGGAAGCTTAGAGGGAGTTCGGCTAAGGCCCCACTGGGAGTCCGAAAATGCTCGGTCGCTAAGGAGTTCGGCCGGCTGAAGGGGTTCGAAGGAGTTCGGCGGTTGAGCAGTTCGGCCGGCTGTAGGAGTTCGGCTAAGACTCGTCCGCTGAAGCTCTTCCGTGGCTACTGGTTGCATTAGGCTGAGCATCGAACTGGACTTCGGCAGGAGCGGGGTTTATCCCCAATAGTATATATATATACATATATGTATATATACGTGTATGTATACACGTATATGTACATATATATGTGTGTGTATAAAATATGTGTGTATGTGTGTGTGTATGTATGTATGTATATATAGAGCAGGTGACTGTTTGTACAAAGATTTATATGAAAAGAAATATCCTTTTTTTCAGTTCTTTTCTATATACATATATATATGTGCATGTATATATATATATAGAACAGATGACTGTTTGTACAAAGATTTATATGAAAAGAAATATCCTTTTTTTTAGTTCTTTTCTATATATAGCATGGATATGTACTAAACATCAAGATCAGAGTAAAATAAGTTTAAATTAATGTATGCTAGATATTATAGCATATAGAACTGTGTGGATATAGCACATAGAAATGTGCAGACCAAAAAGCTAATCAGTTGCACTTGAGATTTGTCATCGCTGTACTGAGACCCTATACCAGTACTATCCTGTAACTGCACTGGTACACCCGATATGCAGGCCAATACTATCGCGTACTGACACTCGATACGCCGCCCATACTGCATACCATTTCAATACCACTACGGTATGGTATCGTTGGTACATTCTGGTACCAAGTGGTATGGCATAGCATAGCTGCACTACTTCAACCTCATTCTTTGTGGAGAATAGCAGCTTGGTCTTATCCTTTGCATATTATTATTGGCTTATGGTGTGAACAAGAGAGTCTATCTCCTTAGTGTGTAAGGGATATCAAATCTCAATATATTTTTGGTTTCTGATGAATGAATTTTTTCTTGGATCTGGATTGCATCGCAGCATCCGAATGCTTACTTTTAAAAGTTTCATTTGAGAAGAAAAACTTGTATTTGAAAATGAAAATTGTCATTTTACAGAAAAGAAAAATGAAGATTATAATGAACTTTTCTTTTGCAAAAACCAAGGGGCATCTATATCCATGCATAGATTAGTGTGGTAATAATTTTGAGTTCTATTTTGTCATCATAGGTATATTTTTATGGTGAAAACTCAGACCTGATATGCCGAAGGATGTATGTTGGCACATCTCTGCCCAGCAATGCTTGCTTATTGTACTCTGCATGTTTCACTTGGTGAATAGTCCATTGTTTCAAGCTGCAATGACACTAAGTATCTTCATAGGCATAATATATTATTTGTTGCATATAGTTATTACCGTCAATCTGATAATTCTCTTATGTTTTGTTGGTGCTAGAGTCTTGATGCTTATTCTTGCTCTTTGAAATCCTTTTGTCCCCTGTTGTTGCCCAGTGCTCCACTAAGTCATTTCACTTGTTTCCATGATCAAGCTCATTCTGGTTGGAACCATCAGAAAAGGTTCTAAGATTCCGGAATGGTTTGACTAAAAAGTTGCATATTCTACAGAGCTTCCTTGTTAGATAAGTCCTTAAACCTGATAAGCTTATGCTATAGTATCTGCTGTATGTTTTGTTTGTATGATGAGCAATGTAACACATTTCTCTACAAAGAGCAACAAGTTTCCAGTAAGATGGAAAAGAATTGGAGATCCCAGCAAAAATACCAGAAAAGATGAAGACGATTTTTGTTCACTTGTTCATATGATGCAAATTTGTATTATCTTTGGTTTGATAAAGTTATTCATACAAACATTTGATCTTCATTGCTCCAGTTAAAAATATTTAAAGGCATTTCTCTGCAATATTTTTCCATCATATAGCCAACTGATTCCTTTTCTCTTCAATTTCAAATTCATATGACTCTTGTTTAACCTTTGAGTTGGATGCACAAGATCAATGCTCACGTGGAAGCTTTTTATCTTTCATTACAATTTATATGGTCTGAACAGCTACATGGAGCTCAACACGGTAGAGTTTAACCTTGGGGAAGCTCTGGATGCAATCATGATGCAGGGAATGTCTCTAAGCAGAGAGCGGCAGGTGCCACTTGTTCGTGATTGGCCTGCAGAAGTGTCCTCCATGTTCTTATATGGTGATAATCTGAGGCTTCAGCAGGTTCTATCGGACTTCTTGTTGAATGCACTTCAGTTCACACCCCCTACTGTAGGGTCGATTTTGCTCCAGGTCATTCCAAGAAAGGAATTTATAGGAACTGGAGTGCAGATCGTTCACCTTGAATTCAGGTAATCTACTCCTCTATGATTTGTTGTGAAGTTTGTCTAAAAAATTGCTTATTTTATAACTACACAACTTGAAGATGCACATTTTTTATCTGGTAGATGGTGCTGGACCTTGCAAAGGAAATTGACTGTTATATTTGGTAGGCTAGGGTAAATAATTGAATCTTATATTGGGCAGGCTAGTGTAATAAACTGGATTCTGATCACTTGGTCTCAGTTCTTTTAACTGGACATTGATGCATGTTTTGTATGCATGGAAGTATCACCCAAAGATTACTTGCATAGAATAAAAGTAAAATATTGTCCATGACCTATTTGAAATTTTTACCTTCACATGAGCAAATCTGTATTGCTATTCAGGATTAGGTGAAGGGAATGAGAATACTGATTTGAGTTTCCATTAAAAGACCTACATCTCAGGGCCCTACAGATGTGTTTGATAATCATGAAAGTTTTAGTTTCTTGGAGCACAAGGTACTGATTGTTGGAAAAATATATGTTCCACAGGTTGTAGAATGTGTCAATACTTGAGAATCTGAAAGCAAGCCATATCTATGTTCAAACTGGAATGAGATTTTTTTTTTTTGGGGCAAAATTTGGAAGCTTCTTATCTAATATCAGCAGGGTCTGTTTGCAGGATTGTTCATCCAGCACCGGGAATCCCTGAGGCTTTGGTACAGGAGATGTTCCACCATAGCCAGGGCACATCGAGAGAAGGCCTTGGCTTGTACATCAGCCAGAAACTTGTGAAAATAATGACTGGGACAGTACAGTATCTTAGGGAAGCTGAGAGATCATCTTTCATAATTCTTGTGGAGTTTCCCTTGGTTCACGACACCAGTAGGAGAGGATTTCATTTACAGGAGAAATCAGTCCTGACCTAATGGTCACCTTCCATCAGATCGCTCCATCTTCAATTGAATAAAGGCCTGTGGTTGAGCTGCAAGAATTAGCACACAGTTGGTAACAATGTTGATAAGGGAAGCAAACAGTGGGTTAGTGGCGTGCACTGACAACTCCAGTTTCAGTTCTTGCTTGAAGGTTGAATGTAGAAGTGTTTTTTCTTAAATAAGTTATTGTACCAGCAGGAAGATCTGTGTATAAATTTACTAGAAATAAATGCAGAGTATGCATTTAATCTTTAGTATTTTCTCTTTGCCAACACTTTGTGTGGAAACTTATTCCTGTTACTTTTGTCATTCGGCTACATTCAAAGAGAGGGTTCACTTTGATATCCTGTTGATTCTAGGTGGATCTTCCACCAGACAGCACAATATTTATGACACGACCTTATAACTCCATCTGATTATAATAGGGATAGGAACCAGAGATGTGAAGTTGACCGAATGCTTATGAGAACTGATCGGGAGGTGTATTGGTTCATGAAAAGCTGAAATAGAATCTTTAGTAGCGGTTAGTTTAAAAGGGCTATGAATGGCCTTCAGGTGACAATTCCTGACGCTGGAAACACCCCGTTGACCTGTTTATTCTCTTTTAAAAAACAGCACTGAACTCGAGAACATGCTTCCATCTCTTTGCTGTTTTACTTGCTTCTTTTCATGCGCAATTCTACTAAATGCTTCCAGTTCTTCAAGACAGTGAAATGAAGATGTGATTCATTAGAGTGTATGTTTAACGATGTTCATCATCATGCTTGATGCTGAAAGGTAGGATTAGGCACAGCCATATAGCGGAGGCACTACAAGTTTTGTAGGGAGTGAGGAGAGGATCCATCGAAGATTTGGAGATTAGAAAGGCGAACAGCAAAAATGGAGGAGTCATTCTCGATCATCGCTGTGCCAAAGATGTTAGAGGACATCTTGGGCTCCTCTGCCTATCTCTCTAAATTTTGATGTCTTTGCCAGGCCCCTCATGCATGGATTTAGCTCAGACATTCATATTTCATGAACCCCTACCTTTTTTTTTTTTTTGGTTTTATTAGGGGAAGGAGTAAGTCTTTCAAACTTCTTTCCTCCATGAAACTCACCGGAATGTATTGGATATTGTAGTCTCAATTTCATATTTATGCGTTGGTCCATTTAGTGTGCGTCCGTGCGCTAATTCCATATACCTTTCCTGGCGATTATTTGCACCGAAAACCTCTAGGTTGGATACAAAATGTCTTAAGAAGGCGAACCCATGTGTATAAATGTCCTGAAGCTAGTATTAGAAGGCATCTTGGTTGCATGGTGATTGTTGGCGGTGAAGCCATTTTCCCGGCTTGTACGGTTTGGCCCCTGGATGAGGGGGCAACTTACCACTCTACCCCAATGAAGGAGGAGCATGGAGGATAAAGAACTCTAGAATGGTTAGGAAAAAATACAACTTCGGATGTCAACCGACCTCTAGCTTGGACACCAACCAACAGGATCAATGGAGCAAAAAAATGGACTGATTTTGAATTTAGCCAAAGTCCCACCTTGATATCATGCCAACCATATACCAACGCCTCCATCTTCTAGACGATGAGGTCCAGATCCTCAAAGTCGGGTTGCAAAGGGCAAATCTCGAGTCAGCAACCTCTCACCTCCTCGACATGGAGATCCAAATCTGCTTGGACAAAGTGCGGTATCGTATTGAACAGTTGGCTCGATCAATAGTATACAACTAACTGACCTTGGTAAACGATGATGATTGATCTGCTTGATGAACAACCGATTGCTTATGTAAAGATCTTGGGACGGTTTCCCCTAATCACATGCATATAGGCTTAGTTGTTCTATGTAATCCTTATGGATAATGCTTATAACCCTCACTTGCACCTGACGTACGTAACCCTCGCCCCTACTTGACATACGTAATAGGTGCCCCACTATCTCTAATAAGTGTAGATTTTTTAGAGTCATTACCAAGCTCGATGGTATCGGATAGCTGCTCCTCTATATAAGGGGGCAAAGAGGACCCTTAGGTAAGTAACACATACTCTACAAAAGCGAAGCCCAAACTCTGCCATTTTCTCTACTCTCTACTCTCTTGTTTGCTGCAGCTCTTGCTGACTTAAGTATTGGAGGGTCCTCTGATGAGTGGACTTTTTTGCAAGTTTCCTTGAAGGAGCGTTCCATCTCCACTAAAAGCTTTCTCTAGGTTGGTAGGTGATAAACCTCGACCTCAATATCAAATCGAGCCCAGCCATAGCAAGCGAGAACCGGAGACCTTTGACAACATATTGATGTTAGAAAAAGAGTTTGTTTCCCTCTAAAAAGCATAAAAACAAGATAGAGAGAGAAATGGCTAGAATCAAAGCTACTTCTAAGACATCAATACTCCTGGTACAACTAGCATGGCACTTTGCTATCGGAAGTCGGGTCGTCTCAACCAATAGTGATGGCAGACTCACAATAGTTCAACAACTTGGTGCAACAGGTTTAGAACTTGACCACCGCCAGTTCCCTCCTACCATAAGATAGCAGAACAATAGCAGTAGTAGGAGCTTGCTCCACCACCAGCTCCCTCCTAATAGAGTCAGCGCTCTCATCCCAAAAGCCTTGGACGAGCACAACCTTCATGACAAATCCATCATTCAAAGCTTGCAGTCCATTGATCCCATTCTCCATGTCGCTAAAGCCCAAGATGTGAGGAGTGACGTTGGCACTCACCGAAATCTTTTGGGAGAGATTCCACTCTCGGTTACTTTCAAAGGTCAGGTCTTTCCCGACATGAAGCCAAGTTAGAGTGGCAAGTTCGAGTGATCAACTACCGGCTTGAAGCCATGTAGGAAGGAGGCTAAGAATAGAAGGACGGCCTTAGTTTCAACTCATGGCCACCATTTTCTCACCATATTGTGGAGGAACCAATCCTTGCTCGGATCAAGATGCCAGAACTAGAGCCCTACAATGGCTCCACTAACCTGTTGGATCATATTGAGAGTTATAAATCTCTCATGTTCCTCTAGAAGGCATCAGATACACTTCTCTACATTGCCTTCCCAGCTACTTTTAGGAAGACAACATGAGTGTGATACTCCAGACTCCTACTGGGATCCATTCGCTCCTTCGAATAGTTGGAGACAATGTTCATCGCGTACTTCAACAGTAGCGAAGACAACAGATGAACACTGATGGCCTTTTCTCTATCCAACAGAGGGAGGGCAAAAGTCTACGCAACTATATGGCCTGATTCAATATGGCCATGCTAAAAGTTTGCAATCTCAACGAGTCAGTTGTAATGTTGGCCTTAAAGAGGGATTTAAGAAGCAATCAATTAATCTTCTCACTAAACAAGAATTTTTGCAGTGATTACACCAAGATGATCGGGTGAGCTTGAAAGCATGCGCAAGCAGAGAAGGCGGCAGAGGAACAACAACAAGAAGAGAGATGAAATCCCTTTAGAAGAAGAAGAGGTTTTGGAAGGAGCCCTGAGATGCTCGATGAGGGCAGAGTCTTCCTCCCCATGAATGAACCTGAGGTTGAGAAGCCCACCTCATTGGTTCAATACCTAGACCCTTCTATTTGCTCTTTGAACTCATATCCTCATGGAGATATTGAAGGTGAGAGGTACCTTTGCTGGCCCAAATGGATGAAGGCTTTGGCAATAAGGCAGAGCTGGAGGAAGTATTGCCAATTCTACCGAGACCATGACTATAGCATCGAGGATTGCCTCCAACTGAAACATGAGATCGAGGCTCTGATTGGAAGGGCTACCTTGGAAAATATATGTAGGAGTGCAAAAATCAAGTAGTCAAACCGAAGAAAATATCTAGGATTACATGCATCTATTTTGAAACTTTTCAAAATTAAATGCAGTGGAAGTCAAAGGTTAATCAAATTAATTAATAAAATATATAAGAACTCCTAGATCTAGGATCTTATGACATGATTCTATGCATGTATTAAATCTAAAAATTAAATAAATAGCTAAAGAAAAGGTGTTGATTATATCAACACCTGATCAAATCTAGAACTAATCTAGACAACTATAGAGATCGTATTCCTGTACCATTTTGCAGGTTGAAAACATCGTTTGCTAATTTTAAAGTTGAGATTGTCACTTTGAGCTGCACAGATCATGTAGCCTCTACGGGTTGTCCACATAAAGCTTCAATATGATCAAAAGTTCGACGATCGAAAATCTGCGCAGTGTGCTAGTACTTTACAGATCCTTCCTTGATGGTTGATCTCAAACCTTCTTCTTCAAATTTTTTGGACCTTCCAAGGATTAAAAAAGATTACAAGAACTTGAGAGAAAGGACCCTCTTCTCAAAACTCTCAAAAGAATGTGGAAGTAGAGGAACTGAAACCCTAAAGAAGAACCCCTCTTCTCTTTTTCGTTTTTCTCTCAATAGGACACTCAAAGATTTTGTCCTAATGGAAGCCCATGCCCAAGAACCCTTTGCACCTAGAAATCCCATTCCCAAAAGACTATCTCTCGATGAATTGCTCTATAAAATCTCATATCCAAACTCCTCATATATAGGGAGATATGAAAGAGTCTTTTTCTAGGTCAAATATCTAGAAAAGGAATGTCCAAATGAGACAACTTGGGGTGCCAACTTTTGTACGCCTCAATACTTTCCTTAGGCGCGAAATAATTGGATTTGGTGCACAACTCCTTCCCCTTTTCAACCAAAAAAATCAGAAGAAAATCTGATTTAATTGGCACTATCACGTGGATAGGGTTGGTGAGTTGTCAGAATGTATCAAATACAGTCCTAGGTCAAAATAACTTATTTATTTTGACTTATTCAAAATCAATTTCCATCTAAGAAAGAGAGGGTGCGTGGAGAGTGCATCGGCATTTTCGGGCATGAGGGATCTCATGCAAAAACAAAGAAGAGGGTGTGGGCATGGGATGAGGTGGTGTAAGAAGAGAGAATCCCCATCAAACTAGGTACTCTAATTTTTTATGGTCAAACCTAGATTTTAAATTTAATTAAAATTAGAATTGATGCAACCTAATTTAGAATGATCTTAGTCCAACTAGGATCCCATTTAAATTAGATTAAATTATATTTAATTATGATTTAAATTTTAATCAAATTAGAAATTAGGTGCACACATGTAAGTCCTAACTGATTAAAAAATTGATCTTTCTTGCAATTGACTTATCCCTTAAATCAATTAGACTTGACCTAATCAAGTCCAAACCAAATCTAATTAAATCTTATTCAATTAGACTTGATCTCAGCCCTTATGCTCAATTAAATTGAGCTAATTAGCAATCTGATTGGTAATTAATCCTCCTGCAATACTTGCACCAGATCAAACATCAATCATATTGACTATTTGATTATAATATGATTCATAATCAATGATCAACCATCCAATCAGATCAAAATCTTTAATATGTGTGATCCCATAGATTCGAACCTAAATTGATTACATAGAAATAAATTCTTGTACCAATTAAAGTGACCATCTAGCAATGGTATCCGATAACTGAAGAGGTCGAACGTATATGAAATAACATTCTAGAACCCATGTCAATATAGTGAAGCAACTGCCATAAGATTGGCTTGATCGGATTAGGTCGTAAAATTTTAACCTACTGATCCGATTAGATCTGAGAGTTCTTAGATTTGATTAGATTGATCTAAAATAAAATATAAAAATATGATATCAAAAATCAACTGATTTGGATGAACAGTTCACCTACAGTGATGATCTACAAATTGATGGAGGTTCTAACTTGAGCCGCACATATACCCGATCTCTACCAGCATCCACTCGGATCAAATTTGAAAGTCTTCTCCTTTTAGATCTAATTTTAAAAAATCAGATATGGAACTTCAAGGGTGCATCTTCGATCCAATCTTCGGTAATAGGTTGATCATCACGTGGTCAGGGATTCTTCGACACAATCTTGCAACAGCAACACCCCAATGCTTGGATGGCTGATCCGCCCAACCCTTGGGCATGGAGTAGAGGGAGAAGAAGAGGAAGAGGAGGCATGGAGGAGAGATAGAGGGGCAGAGTGTGGGCTTGGTGAATCCAATTTCCAAGCCCTTTAGCAATGAGGTCTATTTATAGACTAAACCCAACCCTAGAGTCCTAGGACTTTAAGCAATCAATTTGCTTAAAGTAGAAGGACTCCTCCTAAGCCTCCATGCCATATTCAAAATTTTCTTCTTATTTTATCGCACAAAATAGAGAAAAAAGTGGCACCACCTTATTTGATAAGGTGGAGTTGGCGCAGGGGTTCTCTCTCCAAGAGTTTTAACTTTTCAAACCCTTGATCCATTCAAACTACTTTGAATGGATAATGTCCCATGTATATCCACTAGGGGCGCATGCTAGGGAGGGGTGTGTGCCCTCCCACTTCACACAAATACTTTTGGGGGTGCGCACCCAAGATAAATCCCAGGGGGCACGCCTCCTCCCTTCTTTGCTGTAAAGACTGGGTCAAACAATCCTTATCCTGATGCCCCTCGTATGAGATCAGGTCAAGTCTTGATCTAATCAGGATAAGCTTTGATCTATTTAGGATAAGGTCCAGTTAGACAAGAACAAATCCATACTAGATTCTCATATGAGCCAAATCAAATTTGATTGAGTCCAGATCAATCAAAAAGTCTATAGAAGGAGAAAGTTAGGTTCAGTTGTGTGCTAGCACGGTATTCTTGAACCTAATTGGATCTAATCCAAATCAATCGAACCATGTTAGCCCAATTAATGACATCCAGATCTAAATCCTTATTTGTTTGATCTAGTTAGGTTCAATTCTATATGATAATGGGACATGTCATAATCTCCATCATCAAAATACCTTTCGATGGCTCAAAACTCCTTTTGATTTGCCCAATTAGAATCGTCGATCATCAAGATTGTTGGAGGTAAAATAACTCTCATCGAAGTCCTTGGCTGTCAACCTCGATTCTATGAAAATCTATCGATCTTCTCAGGAACAATTCTTGATTGTAGAACCTATCAAAGGCCTACTAAAATTCGATCGGACAATCTTAAGCAAGGAAGAAAATGAATAAAGTGGATAGTTTCTCCTTTCAGCCGAACTTCTTTCAGTTGCCTAGCGGATTCTAATTGCCAAGTAGATTTCTTTCGATCGAACATCTTCTAGTCATCTAGTCGGTCTTCTTTTGGTTGACCTCCTTCTAGCCAGTCCCCTTCTAGCCACGCTCCTTCCAGTCATGCTCCTTTCAGTTGGACTCCTTTCAGTGGTTGAATTCGCCATCACATATTAGGCATCTCGATCGAGTGGAATCAAATAGTAAAAGGACCTCGTTGCTTACTCAAGTTGAATTCCCAACACCACGAATATCCGCTATCCTACAAACAATCTCAGAGACATTCAAACCTCTCAGTTACCACTGAACACAGAGTTCTTCATTATTAACTGCTTACTCATAAGAGTAGAAGTCCCATTCAAACTGTAACTATTAATCTCCCATGGACTGATAAGTTGTTAGATATGTGTGCCCTAGAAGCCAGAATTAGCTAACACTTGTAATACACATCTACGGGCAAAATTATAATTTTGACTATAAATAATAAAATAGATTATTTTCTATCATAGTGTGTATTTGAAAGTGTCTATGATACATCCTTTGAGTTAATGATAGTTCATATTTTCAAGAATTAAAAATTTAAGACATGAATTTTTATTATTGACTCATAAAATGCTCCCGATCGTAGGATTATCATGAGGATGGTGATTGATCCAAAAGATTGGTGTACGATCACTAGTTTAGGATAGATGAGTCTTGAGTTTATAATGTAGAAACACCAGAGCGAGAGTACAGATACTCGCTAGAGAATGAGGACACAGAGCGTAACTACCTTGAGTAGTCATGAGGAAGTCTATCTTCTCGTCAATGACTAGCTCGAAGCTATAGTGGTGTGTCTGGTTCTTTGACTTGAGGTGCATCAGTAGTTCACCTTGAGGATGTTATAGTTTGACTACACCATAACTCGATCTTCTAGCCATTTAAAATCCTGAGGTATATGTTGGCTATAGCATGTTCATTGTAGAAATTGGATTATACCAATAGGGGATCTATCTATCTCGATAGATGAGGAGCAGTCTTATGATGATCATGAGAATCAAGTCCATAAGCCCATGGCCATGACAGAGTGAAATAATAGAAAAAATTTCTATTAGAATTTTTACATTGGACTTGAATCGAATGATTAATTCATATGATGGAAATTAAGATTGACGAGATCACCTTAACCCTAATCCGATCGGAGCTCAAGATAGAGGAACTTAATCACATAGGTAACTACATCGAGAGGTTAATTTTTAGTTCTGATGGATTACCATCATATGCTGCTAGGTGTCACTGATGGATTTTGGGAGCAATTAGAATGATTTGGATGATCGATCATACTAGTTGTCTGAATCAAAAAAATTCTGATCCATTAGAAGGTGTTTCAATGATGTCGATGATAGAGATCGTAACATATCCCATTACCATATGGAACTCAACCTAACTGGATCATATAAACAAGAGTTTGGATTTAGATATCATCAATTAAACTAACCCAGTTCAATTGATTTGAATAAGATTCAATTAGATTCAAGGAAATCATGCTAGCACACGATTGAGCCTAATGTTCTCCTTTAGCAATCATTAAAGCTTATCTTGACTGAGTCAAATATGTTTGGGCTCACTCAGAAATCTTTACTTGGTCTGACTGAAGCTTGTCTAGGTTAGAAAAGGATTGTCTTAATTTATGAGATAAATTTGAGACAACACTTATCATTTTTCGTCACCTGCTAAATCTTGTCTTTGGACTTTGGTCAAATGTTGACCTTTGACACTTAGATATCTGCCCATGTATCATGCACCCATAGAAGAGAAGATGGGGCTTTATCCTCCTACTAAATGGAAAAAAAGGAGGGGGCACACGCCTGACGCCTGGAGTTCCATACAGATGGGACTCCAGGTTGCTTCATGCTCTCTACTTGGGTGGCGCCAAAGAGTCATCTTTGACCAGTCTTGGTGCCACCTAAGGAGGTTTGTGAGGGATCCTAATCTGATTGGATCAGATGATGTCATCTCACCAATCAGATTTAGATCTAATTGCATAAAGAGCCATGATCGACCGGGATGATGTGGCACTGCATGGTGCAGCAGGATCTATATAAACCCTAGCTGTGCCTAGGATTTAGATTTTCTACTCTTTGCCCATGCCACATAGCCCTTCTCCCTCCTTCTCCATGCCACCCTCTATTCTCTCTCTTCTCTTCATGCCTAAGAGGCTTTGGGATCGAGTTTGGTATGATCCAAGCAAGAGAAAGATGATAGGAAAGAAAGAAGGCAACATTGCTGTAAGAGATAACAGTTAATTTTTTAAAGATATTTTGAAGACCTTCAAGATCAGATCCAAATTTAATTTTTGAAGCATAGATTGAGAAGAAGATCTCCAGATCCTACCTGAGTGGATACCGATAGAGGCCAGATGCTTGCATGGCTAATCCAGAATCTCAGACAAACATCAAGATCATCATAGGATAATAGAATTATCCATAATAAGGTACAATTAAATTAGATTTAATTTAATTTATTTTTTTATTTTATCAAATTGATAAAATTAGATTTGAAGAGTCTTAGATCTAATTTAGATCTAAGAAATTTTTTTTTTGAAATATCCCCCTTGATCAAATCAGATTTGAATGAACCTGATCTAGAAAATAGGATTTTTTCTTCAATTGGTATCAGAGCAAGGTTCCATAATTATTTAAATCTAACTTTAATGTAATTTTGATATGATAATTAGATGATTTTAGATGTCACATTAGATGTGATTAGATCTAAAATCAAAAATTAAAAAAATTAAATAATCTAGATCTAAGATGTATGAGATGCATGACTAGACTAGGAATAGAATTATTCAATGTATAGTCTTGGACGATCATAATATTAATTTAATTAATTATAATTTTAAATTTATTTATTTATTATTTTTTAATATTATAAATATTATAATTAGATTTAAAAAATAAAAAATAAATTTATTTAATTTTATTCATAGATTATTGATCATGTTTAGAATAGTGTAGAAAGACATATTTGATAATAATTATTGAGAAAATTCTGATTTTGCTTCATCAGATCGTCATCAGAGATATATCAAAAATTTTTTTTTGTCACATGTTAGATATATGTGTACCCTAGAAGCCAGAATTGGCTGACACTTGTAATACACTTCTAGGAAGCAAAATTATAATTTTGACTATAAATAATAAAATGGATTATTTTCTATCACATATGTGTATTTAGTGTCTGTGATACATCCTTTGAGTTAATGGTAATGATAATTCATTATTTTCAAGAGTTGAAAAATTTAAGACATGAATAATTTTCATTATTAACTCATAAAATGCTCCTGACCATAGGATCATCATGAGGATGGTGATTGATCTGGAAAGGTTGGTGTACAATCGCTTCTCTTATAGTAGATGAGTCTTGAGTCTACGGTGTGGAGACACCGGAGTGAGAGTATAGATACTCATTAGAGAATGAGGGCACTGAAGCGTGACCACCTCGAGTAGTCATTAAGGAAAGTCTACCTTCTCGTCAATGACTGACTCGATGCTGCAGTAGGTGTGTCTGGTTCTTTGACCTGAGGTGCATCGGCAGTTCACCTTGAGGGTGTTATAGTTTGACTACACCATGACTCGAATCTCCTAGCCATATCGGAACCCTGAGGTGTATGTTGGCTATAGCATGTTCATTGTAGGAACTTGGATTGCATCAAGATGGAATCTATCTACCTCGGTGGTAAGAGGAGCAGCCCTATGATGATCATGAGAATCAAGTCCATAAGCCCATGGCCATGGCAGAGTGAAATAATAGAAAGAGTTTCTATTTAAGATTTTCACATCGGACTTGAATCGAATGATTACAATCATATGATAGAAACTTAGGGTTTGACGAGTTCACCTTAACCCTAATCTGATCGGGGCTCAAGATAGAAGAACTTAATCACACAGGTAGCTGCACCAAGAGGTTCACATTCAGCTCTGATGGGTTGCCACCATATACTGCTAGGTGTCACTGGTGGATTTTGGGAGCAATTAGAATGATTTAGATGATCGATCATTCTAGCTGTTCGAATCAGAAGAGTTCTGATCCATCGAAAGGAGTTTCGATGATGTCGATGATAGAGATCATGACATATCCCATTACCATACAGAACTGAACCTAACTGGGTCACACAAACAAGGGTTTGAATCTGGTGATCATCAATTGAACTGATCTAGTTCAATTGATCTGAATGAGATTCAATTAGGTTCAAGAAAATCGTGCTAGCACTCGATTGAACCTAACGTTCTTCTTTTACTATCATAAATAAGTTGTCCTGACTGAGCCAAAGGAGTTTGTGCTCAATCAGAGGCCTTCATATGGTCTGACTGGAGGTTGTCCAAGTCAGAAAAGGTTGTCTTATTTGTAAGACATTACCTGCCATTTTTGGTCACCTGCCATTTCTTGTTCTTTGACTTTGGTCAAAAGTCTACCTTTGACTGGTCAAACGTTGACCATTCACCCTTTGACTTTTGACCACATGTCATGCACCTATTGGAGAGCTGGTGGGGGCCTGTCCCCCTGCCAGAACCTGGCAAGGAGAAGGGCGCACGCCAAGGGTGGCGTGAGCCCAAGTAGGAGGCGCCTAGGAGTCCTTGTTGGACAAGGACTCCACCTCCCTTTTGGATTCCAATCAGAGTTCTACTAAGAATCCAGTTTGACTGGTCTTAGGCACCCTCTAAGGAGGAATCCAGGGGTCTCTATTCCAACCAATCAGATTTAGATCTGATTTCACAAAGGGTTGTGATTGGTTGAGAGGAAGAGGAGTTGGATCACAAGCTTAGTCTATAAATAAGACCCTGCGCCCAACCCTAATTCCTAAGTCTTATTGAATGCTATTAGACCACGCCCCAAGGCTGCCTCTCCCCTCCTTCTCCATGCCATAGTCTCTTCTCCCCTTGCTCTCCACGTCCAAAAGGTGTTTTGGACTTAGGTTGGTGCGATTCAGATCAAGGAAAGGCGATCAAAAGCAAGAAGGCTGCGCTGCTGCAAAAGGACGACTGCAGATCTTCAAAAGAGTTTTGAAGATCCTCCAGATCAGATCCAGATCTAATTTTTGGAGGTGTGATAGAGAAGAAGAGGATCTCCAGATCCAACCTGAGTGGATACCGGTAGAGGCCAGGCGCTTGCGTGGCTAAGATCCAGAACCTTCCGCTGCAATCAGGATCATCTACAGGGTAATAGGATTACCCAAATCAGGTAAATTAAATTTGATTTAATTTATCTTATTTTATTTTATTTATTAAAATAATAAGAATCAGATCTGAAACATATCAAGATCTGATTGAGATCAAGAGAAAATTTTTGAAATATATCTCTTGATCTAATCAGATCTGGACGAACCTGGACCGGGAAAATCAGGATTTCCCTTCAACTGGTATCAGAGCCATGGTTCTAAAATTATTTAGATCTAATTTTAATTTTATTTTAATTAAAAAATAAAATGATTTCAGATGTCACATGAGATGTGATCAGATCTGAAATCAGAAAAATTAAAATTAAATGATTTAGATCTAAGAACATGAAGATATGCATGACTAGTTCTAGAATAGAATAGTTCTATAGAATAGTTTTGCATGTCTTTGATTTAATCTGATTAAATCATATTTTAGATCTTCTTATTTACTATTTTCTGATATTATAAGTGTTATAATAACATCTGATAAACAGCAAATAAAAATTATTTAATTTTAAATATCATATGAGATATGATAGATGCATGACTAGACTAGTTGTAGAATAGTTCTACATAATTGTCTAGATTAGAATTTATTTTGATTAGATCAATTTAATTTTTCTTTCAATAGGACTTTTTCTTTTGAAGGAAGTCCCATTCCATAGCAAAGAACTGAGCCACTTTTAGAACCTTTTTAGAAAGCTCAGGCGTAACCAGCATATTCATCAAACTCTCGACCAAGGGAATTTTGAGTTTATGCATGGTATTTCCGCGCACGATGACTGCCTTCGCCCTAGACCAACCATATGATCAGTCAGGATTGCAGAATTATATCGTTCTGCAAGTCCAAGTCCAACTTCCACACCGAGCTTCTCAAGCTTCTTCCAGTCATTGATCATTGTCGACAGTGTCTCTTGGGATTGATGCCCATATGAATCTTAGCTTCAAAAGTCATTTCGTGACTTGATATTGGCTGCGCGCTCTGTTCACAAACATCTTCTGTAGGTGAGCCAATATTTGGCGAGCGTCCTATATCTTCATGTTGGCGCTGGAGCTCACAAGAAATCGAGCCACCAACATGTCAGTATCTGGCCTTATTGTTCTTCGTCAATCCAATTTTTCCAGGAGCGATTCTGTCTGTTCAGTGGGATGGACGAGGCTGGTAAGGTGGGAGGGTCTTGGTTCCAAAACTTGGGTCTAACTTTCGGAACCAAACAATTTGTAAGTTCCTGAGCATCCTTTTATATTGGGATCCAGTCAGTTCTATGTGTGTTTAGATACGTGAGTGGTTGGCGCAGACATTTTTCTTTGTAGAGAGTCAAGATTTAGTTATGTTCTATAATTTGACTTGGACCAATTTGTTTAGGATTTATTTTTTAAACAAATTAGCTCCCAATATTTTTCTCGGATCCTTACACTCCCTTTTGTAGAGATGCAAAATCGTCGCGATGATGATTTCTGTGCGGTTTGGTGCGAGGTTCACAATGGACTCATACCTCACCTAACGTATTGGTTGATGGGTTAGCCAAGTAGTGAAACTCTTGTTCAATGATTCTCTAATCATGGTGCACCAGCTTCGGTCTCATATTCATTGATCTCACCGTTCCGGAATTTGATCCTCCTTAGTTAGTCAGGGGAACCCACCATTTGCATAAGACTGCGGTTCATAATTGGATCTATAACCGTTATGAATATTGAGCCCAACTCATCCCTCCAGCGCATAGCTCAATGCCTAATTACATGGTTGGTCTTCCCGGTCAACTGGCCATGTTCAGTTCGAGACAATCAACCCCGGGGAAGGGGGCCCGCGTCTACAATGGTGTGAAGTCTCGAACTTATCTTTTCTTAGGGAGAATTGATTCAGGTCTCATTAAATCGGACTTGCTTAGTCATACAACAATTAGTGACTAACCTAGTGGCTGGGTAGCCGGATTATTGACCACCTCAGATCAGAACTGTGTTCACAGGCATTGGCCAGGTAGTTGGACCAGTGGGAGGAATATGCCGTTAACTCGCACGGAATGCTTCAGGATCGAGTAGTTCCAATTAAAAAAACCCCGTCGTTATTTGCCAAATTATCTTTAGGCACAAATTGTTGGTCGAACCAATTTGGGATTGCACCTACAAATCCAGATCTAACCCTTGGCCTATTTAGGTCTTGCTGTCGTGACTCGACTTTGACCCGAATTAATCAATTAGGCTGATCCATGTTTAGCATGTTGATCCATCTAACACTTTTGATTTGGTTGATCAACCGCTTAGACTCATTGGGTACCCAAGTCGACCCCATTCTTATGGAATATGTTTAGATCTGAAATTTTCAATTTTGTCTATAATATTCCTAACTGATTTTTTAATTTAAGTTGGTTCATTAAACAAATATGGACATAAATCTAGGTTTCAGGTCTAAGTGTTTTGTAGAAAGATAGTTTGGGATTTATGAATAAGACGAACACGCAGCCCCTACACGGTCATAGAACACCCATCGAATGGAGAGAGGCTTAAAACCTTCTTCATTCCTTTGACGGACGGCCAGGGACGCCTTAATCAGGAACATGTAATCTACAACAGTTTAGATTTATTCTATATCTTCATTACAAATTTAGATCTAATGGCAAGGGCATTTTTGCTACATCTTCATGTATCATCCATGCATATTTTCAGATCTAAAATTATACCTAATAATCTAAAAATTAGAC